>CAEGAF010145511.1:0-65170 GCA_903067075.1 Micropoecilia bifurca
GTGTGTGTGTGTGTGTGTGTGTGTGTGTGTGTGTGTGTGTGTGTGTGTGTGTGTGTGTGTGTGTGTGTGTGTGTGTGGTAAGGAGGGGGTAAAGAAAAAGAAAACAGGTTGTCAATGTGGTTGAACAGCAAAATAGCATTTTCTCCCCTGGGCTCAGCCTCCACAGATGTTTCATTCAGGCCCCATGGCAGAACCACTCTAAAAACTTCTCCAGCCCGACACAATTCAGCCCCTTTGTGCGCTAAAGGAGAGAAGCTCGGCCCACTGTTTACTGCTCATCCAGCACCGCGGCCCTCTTGTCCGCCCCCCTCTCCCCTGGCTAGCAGGCGGAACAATTGGGGAGGGCCTTGCACGGAGCCGGGGCAGTGTGGCAGGTCAACAGAATAGGCTGTGAATCCTGTGGCTCTGAATCCTCCGGGTGGGTGGTCCGGCTCTCTCTCTCTCTCTCTCTCTCTCTCTCTCTTTCCTCTCTGAGTCTCCACACATTTGCACGGAAACAAACCATCTCCTCTCTGTGCGTCTGACGCTCCTGTTTGGGGTCTGTGACGTGGCGGGAGGTGGAAGCCGAGCGGTGCGGGTCTTTCTACGGGATTAGAAGACTCCATGTCCCCCCACACCAACTCCCCGAGAAGGTCGCGGACACACCGGGTCAGGCCAGACGGCAGGAGGGGCCTGCAGTGGCCCACGTGGAGCCTGCCAGCGACTGGGTGGCAGTTAACACTAATCCTGCAGCTGATTACCATTGGCATGGGCAAATAAACAGTCATAAAATGAACCTCCAGGACCCAGCGCATACATGCTCACTCAAAACCACACAAGGAAAGAGACATTGACACACTTGTAGCGTAGTGCGCTAACACCGGGACAACCAGAACAATTGAGAAACAAAAAATGGTCTCTGATCTCTTATTTTATCACTCGATAAATGGATGATTTGGTCCACAAAGATGCTGATATCAAAATAAAAGTTCTCGTGTTCAAAGTTTGTTAAAAGCCGGTTATATTTTCTCAATTACTTGAATAACGTTTTGGAAAAAAATTACTTTTAGGAATATTTTTCCTATATATAAAATGTCTTAATTCTCTCCCCACTGAATGAAGAACAAACATGTTTTAACCAAAAATCCACCTGATAAAGACTCACACCTGCAGCTTTTGTTGTTACAGTTTCAAAGGCTTTTTATTGAGAAAAAAAATGATTTGGACAAAAAATTATTTAGCCCGCTTCTGTTATTTTTTGCTACTTGTATAAATTCCCGTCATTATATTTTGGTCTGTCTGATTATGTAATCTTTAAATATTAAATAAATGTTTAATTAATTAAAGCAGTTTTTGCATCTAAGAGGAACATTGATTATATATGAATGGATTTTGTTGTGGTGTAATTTAAATGACAAGTGTTCAGGTAATTTGCAGTTAGTCCATATAAAGTGTTTTTCCTTAGTCACAGTGACATCTAGTGAGCATAAACCTAACTACCTGCTGCAGACAGAACTATTGTGCAACATTCAATGTCTCAGTAACAGGACAACAAATCTTCTGTTTTAACCCATTAACGTGTTATATTAAAAAGCACATTTTTAAAATAATAAAAAAGGTTTTTCTCTACCCGTTTAAGAAAACCTGAAGTGGCAGAGCAGCAGTTTCCTCTCTAACCTGTTTGAGCAACAGTGTGTTTTTTTTAGCATCCTGCTGTGATCACAGGCAGGCGTTGATCCTCTTTTTGTTTCTTCAGATGCGTGCAATACGTTGAAGAATTGAGGAAGTACCTCGGCATATGAAGGCATCACCTCTAAATGCGGAGCTGTACTCTTACGATCCTTCTGGACTTTTGGACTGGTGTCATCAAACAAACTCAAAATGCCATCAATTTGTTTGTTTTACCTTGGTAAGAGAACATTTTTATCAATATTTTATAATAGAAACTGATTATTTGAAAATTAATAAATAGAGGCATTGTCGGTCATCAGAACTGGATATGTCTTATACAAAAGTGAATTTTTTTGTCTTAAATGTACAATTGTACCCTTTTCAAAAATATTTTAATGTAATGTACATCAGTATGTGCATTGCTGTTCTCCTTTGTTCCCAAATTGCTAAATATGATTGCAAAATACAGCAATAACTTGAATTTTCAACCATTAAATGATCTGTCATATTAGTATTTTGTTTAACCAGGAACGTCCCATTGAGATAAAAACCTCTTTTTCAAGAAAGCCCTGTCTAAGAGGCAGCAAATGATATACGACACATACAAGAATGGAGTCGTCATACTGCTCTCATCCATTATAATGGCTGTTACTTAGGATGTTTATTTGGTTTTTTTGGTTTTCCCTCGTCTTTAGCTTCCTGGCATCAGTTTGCATTGCTTAATTAACAAAATCAAAATTCTTGAAGCTGAGAGACTGCATGCCTCAACTTCATTATGCTAAGTTTTGAGAGAATGAGGCAAGATGTTGCTCCGCAGGCAGTGAAGACGACTTAGTGTGGCTCAAACTGAGAATTAGAACAAAGGAAGAAAAGATATTGTTCACTGATCTACTGGGACTTAATATCCAAAAAGCATCCAGTGTTCAGCAGTTTGTAAAAGGTTTACTATTTAAATAATATTGCATTTTTCATTAACCAAAAGCATAAAACTGGGGTCCTTTCCAGCTCCTGATCAGTAGCTTGAGAACCAGGAGAGAACTGACATTTCTGCCAGTAGGATAAAGTGAAGCACTGAGAGTCAATGACAAACAGTTGAATCTAGGTAAAAAAAAAAAAAAGAGTACAATAAAATATAACTGTGTGAAATATTACTCGCTTATCAAGACATTATGGCTAATTCTTTCCTCAAAATGCTAATCTTTACTAGCCCTAGCTTCCCCTAACCTTTGAAGAGATAATCCCAATGCTAACTGAGCAAACTTGTTTCCTAGTATTCACAAAACGTATAAACATAATGTAATGACATTAGTTTTATTATAGGATACTGTTACGCCATTCTGTGGAAGAGGTTTGGTCAAATCTGATCAAAATGGCAGACTGTGAAAAATTACGAGGCTCCAGTCCCTTTTCAAGTGCTATAAACTAGGTCACACGTTTGTTTATTTGTTTGTTTGTTTGTTTGTTTGTTTTGACAAGATAAAGCAGCATTTCAGAAGTTGTGGAAGGATACTTTGGTGAGATGGAGGTAGATGATCCCACTGGTGGTGGTTCCCTAGTAAAGAGCTGAAACAAAGGGCCCAAAAGCTATTTGAGTTGTCAAGGCGGCTTGAATGTAATGCTAATAACATGTCTACCACTTAACTGATTTTCTGTAGGACTGGCTTTGGCCTCAGTTGTTGCAAATAACCAGACGAACACAACCCAGGATTCCAGTGGTCAAAAACCCATTATCTCCACAACCGCTGGCCCAGTAAACACCAGTAGCGCCTCTTCCAGGACCGCCAACATCACCACAGAGACCTTGAAAACCCCTCAGACCAACGGAAGCTTGAATGTTTGTGATAGTAACGCCAACACCACAGTTACTCCAGGAGACAGGAATGGTGAGTGTCATGAACACAAGCCAGTAAATGTTTTCTCCTTCAAGTCACACGTCTTCCTTTTCTTAATATCTTTAAGAATTCCTAATATGTTTATGATTTTTAGAAACCCGAACCAGTGGTGGAGGTGTCGCCAACAGCACCACCCCCATGAAGCCTCCACCTCTGTCTACTCCCACTCCCACAGCTAAAAAGGTTTTAACTACAATAAAGACAATGACAACAAGACCAACAACCAAAGAAAAGCCAACAACCAAAGCAAAGCCCAAAAAACGTAAGCTGGAGCGGCTACAGAGCAATCACATGCTGTAAAGATATGATATTTCTATAAAAAGAATCACTAAACATGATATGATAGTTAATTCACATTTTTTTTTTACGGGAGTAAATTACAATATAACAGGAAGTGGATCAGGTTTTGTTGGACAGATTTATGTCTCCCCACATCCACTACTGAGCATTTATCCACACAGCATAGTATTTTTTGGAAAACATGTATTTATATCATATCGTTATTTTAATGTGAATAAATAGATCAATTTGAATAGAAAACATTGTGTTGTAAACACAGCATGCGTTTGCTCCTGGAAGTTTAATTTCAAATGCATCACTTATGAAGTAAAATGTGACAAGACGACAGAAGGTTCCTAATTTTGTTTGGTGTGTTTGTGAAATATTTCCTCTTTGAAAATCAACATTTTGCATTTCTTACAGAAGGAGGGTCAAACGAGACAACCGGTGAGTTTTTTTCTGTTTCTGAGGTCAAAATAAAGCCAAAGAGTGATTTTTGAAGATAAAAATGTTTCTCCAGACACAGATATTTGGGCCTCTTCTCACCAGTTAAAGACGACTCTGTGGGTTCCTGGAATTCAAAAACCATTCGAAAACTTTCATTACATCAAGGCAATCATTCGTATACTCTGAGTCATATCACAACACTACCAGATGTCACATCTGTAGTAAAATATTTGTTCACAATAGGATTTTCCTCCTAAATGAGAGATTTCTCCACCTCTATCATCAATCTGTGGAGATCTTTCAGTATTTCCATGGGTTTCATTAATTTATCAGGAGGATGAGAAGATCCAGATGAAGGTTTATTTTTTTACACAGAGTTTAACGCTGCAGAAAATGTGTGCCAACCTCTCAACAAGCACAGAAAGAGAGAATTTACATCCAAAATCTGTATGATTGCATCAAACCTAAATAAGACTCCATTTACTGCCTGGTTACAAATATATAGATCTCTCTTTCTCAGTTTGATGAGGAACATTTTAATTTCAACTGTAGCCTTTCAAGTTACATTTGGAGGAAAATATATTCTTTACATATTTGTTAAAACTGTTATTGGGTCATGATGGTACAGCATGAGAAAGATAATCTGTTAAAAAATCTAACTCCTCCATCCCTGAGCCACTATCCACTCTGAAGAAATGTGCTGCACCCGGTCAAAAACAACCAATCAGAGCCAGGAGGAAGGTCTTAGCGCTGTCAATCAACCTTGTGTACTCTGCGCAATGTGCTAATGACAGAGAAGCAATTTCCTATTTCATTCAGTGGCCATGCTAACTAGCCTTAGCATTGTAGCATGATATGTTATGATGAACCAGCTGTAGCTTAGCAGAGAGAAAGGGAGAGTGTGAGCAGCCTGTACACAAGCCAATCTATCCAAAATCTCTCAGTATATTAAAAGATGTATTAAATGAGACAGCACTTATAATTTAAGCAGATCCAAGATAAAAGAAAAAAATTACAATTAAAAAATGGAAAGTTAAATTTGTGTTTATGGAACAAATATGTGGAACAATCTGTGTCTAAAGAAACCAAAAACAGAGAAATTCAGAAAATGATTACACATTCAGTAGATTCAGTAGAGTGCTACTTATTGCAAAGATAAAAATAAATCCATTATTATTTTTACATGTGCATGTTTCCTGCTTTGTGTGTTAATATGTATCTGTATGGATAGTTGATTGATAATGAATTGAGACAAAAGGTAAACAATCCAAGGTTTTTTCTTAAAACTGCTCCATCAAAATGTTATTTTTGTCAGCATGTGACATGATCACTTTAAACTGTAAATTAATTAAATAAACACAGAAGATAAATTATATATATAATTATATATATTTGATTGCAACTTGCGCTTTTCCGCAAGTGTTGTCTTCACTTATCCAGTAAATCCACAGGCCAATCAACAAATGTATGGGGCTCCAATTGTGTCAAAAATAAGTAAACACAAATGGAGCCCCATAGAGAAGGAACTATTGACAGGTGAACATAATAAAACTTGTTCTCTTTATTCATAATCGCTGCTGTTCTGTCTCCAGGAATCATCGTCGTGGTCGTAATCGCCCTTGTAATTGTTGTGTTTGCCGTCGCTTGCATCGTGTCGCGAAGAAGAGGAAGGGTAAGAGGAGCAGGCCTTTAATTCAGCCACCCAACATGGTGGATGTTGTACGGCTAATTATTCAGTGCAAAATAAAATGCTCTGTCTATAGATTACACATAATAACTAAAGCACTGACTCTGACAGCCTTGTTTTGCAGCGCTACTCTGTCGATTTTGCCGCCAGCCCCGGTGAAAACGTCCCACTCAGCACCATAGACCCGGAAGTCCGCGCCGAGTCCGCGCCTCAAAACGGTCCGGCCAACATCTCCAAAAAACTATAACCTCAAGGGAAACATAATTTATATCAAACAAGCCTTGTTTGTTTAATTTAAAATTTCTGTACACTTTTCAGGTCTGAAAACCTTTGATAGCACAGAAACGGCAACAACTGAGCCAAAAGGACCAGAAGCAGCACCTGAAACACAGGAAGAGAAAAAAGGTGAGTTTTTTGTTTTGTTTTTTTGTTAAATAATAATACAAAGCAAACAAAAAAAATGTAGTGTAGAAATTACACACTACATTTGTAATAACTCGTGTAGGAACGAGTTGCAGGCTAATTGTGTGCCGTTTTCCTTCCTCTTTCCTAATAACATAAATGAAGAGGAAGTTTGGTTCACACATTCAGTTAACTATCTTTTAACCATCTAAGTTTCATGATGTAAGTGTGAGAATGCATTTACAACGTGTATAGAGAGTTTTTAATGCAAAAACGAGTCAATAATATTTTACAACAAATATGGGTTGTGACAGCTGACAACGCTTATTCTCAGAAACCTGAAACTGACCAACTTCTTCTTGTTTAGATCTGGTAGTCATGACTACAAGTTCTTGCTGTGGCAACAATCTTACCTTTTTATCTTAAAAGCATTAGCATTATTACTTTGTTAGATTAGAAAGTTTACTTTAAAAAAAAATAATTTTTTACTGAATTTATTTTTTTTGTTGGACATGGATCGGATAAATCCCAAATCTGATTATCAATCTAATCAGTAAACTCATTGCAACAAAAGATGAACAAATGTACTCAATGATTTCTTTTGATGTCTTGCATTAGCAAAACTATTCATTCATTATTGTTTTTCATTAAAATGGGGCAAACATGCACTAAAAAGTTGCTGCTAACAAGATTGTAACTAAAAGAACAGTTTTCAGGATGTTTAATTAAAAAAACCTGTGCAGAAGTAAGAAGTTGAAGACGTTTCAGGAAAGACAAGAGAGTCCAGCAAGCATTAGACCCATTTATATTACCACCAGTGCACAGCTTGACTCTTACTGGCAGCAGGAGGATCTGTTTATTCCAAGATGAACATTAAGGAGAGACTGAAATTCTGCAGAAAGAGTAAGGATGAAGAGCAAAGGACAGTAATATTCTATCCTTCTGATGCACCAAGAAAAGCATTTGCCAGGAAAAGAAAAGTCCAACATGTTAGAAATCTAAATGTGTTGAATTGCTCCTGTTCCTCACTGTCTGCCAAACGCTATCATAAATAAAGAGTGCAATCAAAATGTCCCACAAAAACAACTTCTTCTAGCAATTTGGGGATGATCTGTGAATCTTCCCCTACAATGGAATATTGCATTACAATGTGGTAACAAAGAAGCTTAAATGGCAACATAATAAATGTTGGACATGTGGTCATGAAACTCCGCATCACCACAGTGAGAACATGCGGTCAGTTGGTAAAGAAACAGAAGGCAATAAACTGATCAACTTCAAGCACCAAGAACAAACACCAGGATGGTGAATCACTTTAAAACATATGAAAACATTTTTTAATTTTCTTTGGCGCACCACGGGAATTTGCGTGGAAAAGAGGCAAAAGATGGAGAAGCCACAAAGTGCAGAAGCTTTAGTGGGTTATAAAGCTTCTGGGTTTGGCTGTAGATCTTTGTAACACGTCCTATGATATGAAAGGAAGTTTGGTTTTGTTGTTTTTCGGTTGGCTTTTGGTAGAACACGCGTTTCATCATTGTTTCCGATCCCACCCAAAAAACGTTTTGAAATATTGGTGACGGACGGAACGACTTCCTGGTCGGAGGAGGAAAATGAGCTGCAGTTCTCTGATTGGCCACAGGGGGGAGACAGAAGCTCAGATGAAGCTTTTTATGCGCCCGGTGACTTTTAACGCTCTGTGGTTTTCTGTACAGTTTAAGTGACCACTTGGAGAAATTTTGAAATTTAAAAAGTAAAACATATAAAGTATTTAATTGTGCAACTTCCTGTGTTCATTAGTTGGTCTATTTTATTAGGTAGAATCCTGATTTGAGACCAAGGTGCTCACATTTGCTTGTAAATGTACAAAGTGTTTCTGCTTAATTCTGGGGGGTTGGTGGGTTACAGGTAAACGGTGTCATCATGTCTGGACTCGTCATTCTGCATTTGAGCCAAACTGGAGTTAAATGGAGGCTGCAGATTTTAGAGACGGTTTAATCCCATAAGAATAAGAAATAATCCACAACCAAAAAAAAAAAAACAGAAAATGTTTTCATTTACTTTTCACTTCCCAGTGGTAATTGCTGCTAACTGTTGTCAGTTTGTTTGTTTGCTATAACAATGTGCTGCAATTAAAAAAAAACTCCAAAATTTACCCCTCTGAATCATCTTCTTGCGACAAATGTAAAATGTTTCTTGTCATCGGGAGAAGTGTTTCTTCCTCAAAATGATTACTTCAGTGCTTGCAACATTTTTCCATCCAGAAAAACTAACCCACAACCTTTGCATAAAAGGCCTGCTGGCAGATAAATGCAACTTTTTTTTTTCTTTTTTAGATTTCCTGAGCTAATTTGGAAAGTTAAATGACAGGAAACTTTGCCGTGTTACATGACCACTGACAGTAAGACGATGACGCAGTTTTATTTCAAGAACTTGGAGTTTTTCATTATCTCAGCTTTTGAAGGTAATCAGAAGAATTAATGCATTTTTTCGCAGCATAACTCCAGATGTTTTGTGGACACTATGCTCAGTCTGCACAGGTTCCACTGACATGAGGAAGAGACATTGAAGCTGCAGTAGGTCAAATCCTGTGGGGGTTGGACTTCAAGGACCGATTCCTTTAGCTAAGGCAGCAGAGGGATTGTTATCATCTGCTGGAAGATCTGCAGTTTCTGTAATACCCAGACCTGCACATCCAGGTTGAAACTCACTGAAATCTGCTTTTTTTTTCCACCTTTCTGATGCTCGATTTGTATCAGTGGCACTTTATTAAGGATATTACTTACAGCTGGATGGGGAAAAAACTTAAAAACACAGAGACAGAAAAACTGACAAAAACCTGTTTTGTCAGTTTTTTGTAACTAACTAAAAACAGAAAAAAGTCTGTGCAATATAAATCTAATGAGTGCATAAGAGTCACACCCAGTTTATTTTTAATATATGTGAATAACGACCTGACTAAGGAAAGAGTTTTTATGTCTATCGGCTCTCTGGCCTCAAATTTACTACAAAGTGGATAATTTGGAGAGAGGAGAATATTTTCTGTTTTTCGTTTGTTTGACTATCTTTAAAATGAAAATCAAATAATTTAACACCAATAATTTTGCTGGCCACTTTTACAATTTGTTTTATCTTATTTTAGTCTTCTATTGATTGACAATTAAATAAAATGAGCATCAACACACTCCAAATTTATTTAATTTGCAGATGAAGTGGAATCTTTGATTAGATTTTTGTTGCTTATCAGAATCCTGACTGAATCGACTTCTTGTCAATGATACTCAGATACTTGTACGACTGAATGGACACCCTGATTACCTTTAAAAGGTCCTTTTATCCTACTTTCATTGGAAAAAGAGAATGGAGATCCAACTTAATAAAAATATTAATTGTAATCGAATTAAGTTTGCATGAAGCTTTATGTACTCCATGTGCATAAAGCACATAAATGATCAAAACATTGTGTTTCAGTGACTAACTCCCTCCTGTAGGTGGCAGTATTTCTTATTTCTACTGCACACCTGCCTCAACCTTACCTGAAGTCAAGTAGGGCTTCATCCATTAGGCGAGTAACAGTTTTTGAGCTCTTTAAGTTTGGTAAGGGAGAAAAATGTTTGTGCGCCTCATCGTGTGCTTGCTACTTTTTTAAAAATCTTTTTCCTTTGGAAGGGATTCAAAGAGGGGAAATAACTTGCAAAATTCCTTGCAGATATTTCTAAAATGCACCACAAAGTTAGTGAAAGGGTCTTCAGTCTATGTTGGAAACTGAGCCGCAGGGACATCACAATGAGGACATGAAATGAAGTAACACCCACTTTGTAAGTAAAAACCTTCCTGGGTGCCAACATGGCAGAATTATGCAGGCCGTTTTTTAAAAGAAGAAAACCAGGGAAACAATTGGCATTCAGAGAATTTGGCCAGTCCTCCTCTGAAAATTGCCTGAAGACAATCGACTCCACCAGCAGACTCCACAGCTCCTGCTGTGGTTCTATGTTGCTCTTGTATGTGAGACAAGAACCAAATTCCCAGCATTTAAAAGGAGAATAATGTGCAGAAAGTGATATTATAGGTTATGGTAGTGGTAGATTTATGCTTTGATCATCAAACATCTTCCTATTCCCCTCGTCTCGCCTTTCCCTGCTGTGAAAACTGGGTCAGGTAATGATGGGGCGACCCGACTTTCCCACAGACTCCAAACAGCTGCATGTCTCTGGCTTGTTAGGAGCTGCCCAGTAATCAGTCGCCTCATTATGAACTCGCTGGCCCCCTAACAACGGCGTCGCACAGGAGAATTGCTGCCTGTGTACAAAAATGCCTCAGGCAGGATGGGTGAAAAGGTTTCTACTGCTTAGCAGCTCTGCATAAAACGTGAATGATGAAGAAATTACCTGAAACCTTTACGCAACCTGAGCTGCAACGGTTATGTTTCATGACAACTCAGAACAAGTGTTGTTTTCTTTCCAAATTTGGCCCGTAGATGCAGATGGAAGCTTTTAATTTGTAATCAGGGTAAAAACTGTTGCCAACATAATTGTCTTCCACAGCAAAATGTAAACTACAACAAAGTATTTGTCTTCTTGTAGCCAAGTTTTAACAAAAGGTGAAACCAAGGTTATCCAGAGACCTTTACTGAAAAACCAACTTTGCTGCACCCAAGTTACCCAAGCATTTTGAAACAAAGTGACCCAAATCCTGCTCTTATTCCTGAAAATAATGCATTTGATTAAGCCCAAAAGAAAAGGAAAACTACAGTACTATTACTTTACTGCTTTTTAGTACAGTAAACATGCAAAATATGTAAAAAAAAAAAGTTATACATTTCTGACAAAAAAAACTCTTACCAAAAATGTAGTAATATCAGAAATTTTCTTTTAAAAAAAAGGAAATGTGCTAGAATTTCTTTTTTAAATTTGAGAAATTCAAATGTCAAAATTTCTGCTGAATTTTGGAGTTATTGGTGGAAATGGACTCCTTATTTTTCTGTCAACTATGTCCCTAATAAATGGTCGTAAAAATCTTTTTCAAGGTTTGAATCAACAATAAATATCAGGCCACATTATCTGCTTTATATTCGGTTGTTTTTTTTACTACTTTGAGTCTACAGTTTTGGCTCATGTTATTACAAAAATGAAAGTATGTGTTAATCAATATCAATATTTGATTATGTTCAGAAGAGGCTGCTATATCTGCTGCTGCACCCAGCGCTGAGGCTGCAGCTCCACCCGAAGCTGCAGCTGCATCGGGACAAGAAGCTTCACCTGCTGCTTCACCTGCTGCTCCACCGGAAGCTGCACCTGTAGCTCCAGCCGCAGCTCCGTCTCCAGACACTTCGGAGGAAAAACCAAAAGCGGATGAGGCCAAGCAGAGTTCCTCTGCGCCCGCGGACCCTCCGGCTGAAGAGAAAACCGATGATGAAGGCGCCGTGTCCAACAAGACTTCGGTGGAGTCACTGAAGGAGACGAATGAGAATAACAGCAACAACTCTGGCTGCAGCCAGAGGACAGGTTGGTGTTCAGGTCATGTATCCACTCACTAGTCATAGGCTGTTTTCAAAAACGTTTTAATTTACAAAGGTCTTAAAATGGGCACCATGAGTTCAAAATCATTCATGGTTGTCCGACTTTCAATCAAAAGTGTCTGAAGGATTGAGACTGATTTTAATACTGGTCCTATCAAGAGTTTGTATGTGGCTGAGTTGTCATAAGCAGTATGTTGGATGTACAGACGCATTGACAGAGTTGATGCTGTGCCAGATATTGAAACTCTTGGGGACATTAGGACACTCTTATAGCTTAAAGCTACAAGATTTTCCCCCCATATTTGTTGAATTTGTATGATGTGAAATGGATAATCTGAAAAGATTTAACTCCTCTAAGTGCTACTATTGTGGTTTGCAAAAATACCAGTTAAAAACAATCAGTCAGAGCCAGGAGAAGGGTCTTAGCGCTGTCAATCAACATCTTTATTAATGGTGGAAAAACAACTTACCATTCCATCATCGGTGGCTATGCTAGCTAGCCTTAGCATTCATGATGTAGCTGTAGCGTAGCAGAGAGCAAGATGGAGGGTGTAAGCAGCGCTTACAACAGTATGATCGACAGTGCTAAGCCCCTCCTCCTGGCTCTGATTGGCTGTTTCTGTAGTTGGAACTGGAGCAAATCAGATGAGCTTGTTTTTTTTGTTTGTTTGTTTGTTTTTCATAGATTGTCTGTCTATATTATATTATACTGTCATGACATACTGACATTTAAAAAAAAAGATGAATACAACTTTAAGTAATGTGGCCAGTACAAGCCCCACAGCTGCATTTTTATTTTATTAACTAGAAAATTTGGCAAATTTGAATTATTATAAATAAATGTGTTTAATGGAAACACACCAACTTAGAAAACTCATGTTTTTGATAAAAATGCTTTTGCAAGTGATTTTTCAGACGTATCAAAATTACTTTATTTAGCTAAACTGCAATAAAAACATTTTTTTTCGCACATCATGGCAGTCGGTTACAGCAGCAACGTGTTTATTTGTGTGCTGTCATGTCCTCCCTCCCTCTTTCTCATTCTTATTCTCCCCTTACATCCTCAAAACACAATAATCACTTTGCAAACTTATCCCACTGGTTCACAGACTGGCAGAGGAGCAACACAATGTGGGTCGTCGGTGTGGACAGTCCGGTCTGAGGTGCGGCGTCCACCTTGGATTCCTGCTGTCCCTCAGAGTCGAGGTAAGACAGCAGCTGATGCATGTTGAGCTTCAGCTGCTCAGCCTCTTAAGGTGCTCGTAAAATGCTCCCCCCCCACCTTCTCCACATTATAGGCTACAAGTCAACACACCGCATTCTGTCGGCTGGAGTTACAGCTTCCTGTCCTGATTTAATCGGTTATAAATAGAAAACTCATAACCATTAACTCTCATTATGACCTGTGCTTTTCCCTAAATTGTATATTGCCTCTCAGCTGGTGGTTAAAAATACACACTGTAAAAACTACTCTAAAATAAAACAGCATAAAAACATGTAACATTTTGCTTTCTTATTTTTCCATTTTTATTTTTAAGTCTTTTTGTCCCCAAATCAGCAGCTATTGGGTTGTGCATCATTTCATATTCAACTGTCATGCAAAAGGTCTGAGACAATTTAATTATCAAAAATGCTGTTAGTTTCTTTTACAGCGACCTAATAAATTATCTGCTTTTATAGCATGCAATATGTTAGTGAAGTTTCAAATGGACCAAATTTAGTTCAGAGCAAAAATATAGTCATTTAATAACCATGATTCCTATAAAAGAAGGAAACTACACTTTAACTCTGCAGTGAGTTCGAAAAGTGTTTCCTGATTTCCTGGGAGAAAAACATCCAAACCTTCACAGCCTTGTGTGAAAAACTGATTTCTCCCTGACATTAATGACTGGTTGTTTCACCCATAGCAGTAACAACTGCAAACAGGCGTTTGTAAGAACTTGAAGTGAGTCTTTCACAGCTGTGCAGGAATTTTGACCTCATCTTAGCAGAATTGTTGTAATTCTGCCACGTTTTCCAGCACCAATGGTGTTTTTAAGGTCATGCCACTGATGTTCGGCGGTTCTGAAACACTGAAGTGAGACAAACATGCCCAAAAAAGGAATTCAAGAAGGTTTCACATCTTTAAATAGTGGTTTTGTTTCTATATATATTTCACAGTAATGAGTGTTGAGTTCAAGCAAACTTCATGAATAAAACAGTTTCACAAAGAGGTATAAAGATATTGTCTTATTAAAACACAAAGACAAAGATTATTGAAATTTAGTTGATATTTTTGTCACATAGTTGATACATTTTTATTAATTAGACTGTTAAAATTTTTGAAATGAGATAAAACAAGCATACTACTTCATTTTCTCTTAAATCACATAACATGGAGCTGTACATTTGAATATTTTTACTTTGATTTATGTTGAAGGGCAAAATAAAGTTGCAGTTGAAAATGGGGTTTGTAAACCCAATACAATGATAACAACTAAAACAAACATGCTTATAACTAAATTTCTCTTGTTCTGAAAATATTAAACCGTTGACTTTAATCTTTCGTTCCTTTAACTGGCTACTGTAGATGGATGAGTGTCTTGTAGAAACCTGGTCCTTCTCAATCTAATCATCAAATGGTCCAGGATGTGAGGTCCACACCTGCACCAGATTCTCTTCCTTCTGCTCATCAACACTTTGGGCTGCAGCCGCCCGGGGCGAAGGAATTCACACCTGAGAGGACGGGCTCCCAAAAACAAAAACACACTTTTCACCATAATATCACCACTACAGTCACATCTGGTCTAGTGAAGCAGTAAATGGATGTGTTTTTTATATTCTGGTTATTTATGGGATCTTCAACATCTAAACCGGTGATACTTTAAGAAAAAATGTGGAAAAATGTAATTGAGTTTTACTCTCATTAATTTTATAAATAAAACCTGTTGGCAGCCTCAAAGTTTTTGCACAGGTAAAGATTCTTTGCAAAATGTTTCTGCATGGTGAAGCAGTTCCCAGACATCTGTTGTGTCTTAGATTGTTGCTTAAATCCTCTGATTATATCTTAGATCCTGTTAGATTACTATAGCTGGAGCTTAAAAGTCTCTATAATTGATATTCAGAGATGTTGAACCTTTAAAAAAAACTACAAAGGGTGACGCAATATCAAACAGAAAATGGCTTAAGACATAACTTTAGATGCTTTTGATCTAATGTTGACATAATTTTTAATACTTACGTCTTCTGCTTTTCACTTCCTCACTCTCTCAATGTGCTTTGCATCATGTTGCCAAGGACTGAAAATCAGACTTTGCGGTTTTATAAATGGCAAGAAATTAGATTTAAGAAAATACAGACTCAAGTCTTGGCCCAGTATGAATATAAAACCAGTCTAACCTGAAAATGAAAACATGAACCCTTATTCCCACCTGGTTTGCGATGAGTAAGTCGGCATTAAAAGGCTGCAGCCAGAGATAATGGACATGAGCTGGCAGCTCATAAACTCAAGCTGCATAATTATTAGACCTGCTATTTTCCAGTTAGAGCGCAGCTTTCATGTTTGATGGTTAATGTACGAGCAAACAGCCTCTGTGGTCTGAGATGATCATTTCACAGCAAACTCAAGCTGGAGGTGAGAAACTGACAAAGTTGGGTTTGTTAGTGTCTCACAGACAAATGCCTATCACAACAAAAAGCCATTTGTTTTGTTGGAGAATTCATTACTGGAAGGAACTGGTTAGTGTTGGTAAGAGCAGAAAAATAATGGAGGAGCATAATAGCTCATGGGTTGGGTTGGGAAAATGACCTGTATGTCACTAATGACAGTGAAGAGAAACTTCCTGCTCTGGGGGTTTGATGTGGTTTAAACTGTTGGAAAACACAGACTGACTCTTCCTCTCCGCAGCCAGGTTAAAACAGCTGGTAGAGTTGACTCCACTCCTTTCCCCCTAAATTTGTACCTCAGATTTTAGTTTGAAGAAGAAAACAACCTGCAAATCAAGATGACGTTAATGAATTATGTGAAATCCGGATAACCTCACTAAACGCCCAGTATGTAAACAAGAAAATAAACAATAAAAAACTGCAGCTATTTAAGAAAAAATGCTTACTAGTTTGTAATTTCAGTTGGTGTTTGGGAAACTTTATCTATACCCAATTCATTGGTCTCGGCTGACACAATATGGTGCAAAATTCTTAAATCCCCATTAATTTCACTTATGTTGAACCACATCTGCCCAGGTTAATATAAAAAGGCATAAAAGAGTCATCTAAGTACAGAGTAAGTACCTAACCTACCTAAGTCTGAGGTAATCTCACAGCTACCTCGGATTGTTCAAATTAAATCTTCGATATTAACGCTAAAGCTTCCTCACTTCGGTGACCTGCAGAGGTTTGGGGTTGGGCCTTTCCAAAGGTCACAGGTGAGACTGTTTTAATGAAACAGTTCAGCAAGACGATGGAGAAATACTGTTGTTTTAGTGTCAGTCTTACAGTTAGAGAGGCTATTGAGACGTATTGTCCAAACGAGGACATCTTGCCAAAAGGGAGAAAATTAAAAATATAACTGTTTAAGATATGAAGGTATCATGGAATTATTTAAAATCAGTGATAAGAATGTGTATTTAAGCTGAATGGCTGTCCTAAAACTGGGAAATAAAAATTGAGTTGCCTATTAATAGCTCAAACCTACTTTTCATTTTGCCAGGGAGCTACTTTTTATTTTAACAGGTGTGAATTACACCAGAACTATTTAATATGGTGACAATATCTCGATTCCTACTTCTTCAAGTGGCTTGTAACATTTTTATAGCCCGTCCTAATTTAGTAGAGTACGTTCCATGTCTTTACGCCAAGCCAACCGGCTCTTAATGAGGGAGGGAGGGGCTGACATGGTG
The DNA here is from genome assembly GCA_903067075.1 of Micropoecilia bifurca. NCBI lineage: Eukaryota > Metazoa > Chordata > Actinopteri > Cyprinodontiformes > Poeciliidae > Micropoecilia > Micropoecilia bifurca. The sequence continues at coordinate 16,750 of CAEGAF010145511.1, forward strand.
ACAACAGTTTGCAAGGAACACAGAAATAACTTTATGTGGGTTGGTTGTTAACAACCCTACTGTGTAGTTTCAACTCTGCCTTGCCTGGATACTAAAGCTTTACTAAGGTTTCAAAACAAGGATTTGGACGACAAAGGGTTAGATTTTTATCCCAATTTTGGGTACAAAAAAGATCCAAGAAATGTTGACAAATGTTGGTCTAATAAGCTTTTTAGTTGCTTTACAATTTACATAAATGCCTCAAATGTTTTTAATACTTTTAAGTAAAGCCTGCAGCCATTTACTCTTTATATTTCTGAAAAAGAGCTGGAGTAAACGTTCTAGGTTTAAACAGTTTACTTAACTCACCTCTGCATGCTGGATGCTTAAAGAGGACCTATATGTAAAATTCACATTTTTATATTTCCATTTGAGTCTAAAAAAGCCCAAGCATTTAAGAAAAACCATCCAGCTGATGTTGGTGTCAAAAACCTTCAGAATGCAACGAAACAAATCATGGGGTGATGAGAGGATGTCGTCCCTCAGAGCTTGAACATCTACGATGGGGTTGAGGCGGCTCTAAAGACAGACTGGACACAAGCAAGACAAAAGTTTGCATCTTAAGCAAACCACCTCAATGTGGAGTGTGAAGAAGATCAGATGGAAATTAACTGTGGGACTTGGTCTTCCCTGGTTGTCCTCTCTGGATGGTTTAAAGGTCCGGAGCTTTTAGGAGTTGGCAGCCCAGAGTCCTGCTGACGGATGGATGGACGGACATTCATCCGCCTCCTGCTACAGCAGCTCCACATTCCTCAGGCAGTCGAACAGTCAGATTCACACAGCGGCTTTGTTAGATCTTTGTCTCTCATTATCATGGTTAAAGTGAGCTTAGGTGAAGTCAAGTATCGAACCAAAACAAAAGCTATCAACAGTTTTTACAAATCAGTTTTCCTTAAAGTGCAAAAAGTTGAGATTTAGATGCATTTGATATGTGAATGCTTCTGAAAAACTTTAAAAAAGTTCTAACTATAACTTTTTTTTTAGAATTTCTTTTTTGATTAGCTTTTCTTAACTGTATGAATTAAAAGTTTTTGAAAGTTGAGCAGTTCAGCCAGTTTAGTTGGGCATTTCCTTCCAAAGGTCTTTCAGCAACCTGTTTTCTGTGATTTTAGGGCCATTCTAGACAAAGAAATGTAGTAAATTTCCACCAAAAAACACAAATATTTTGAGTTTAATCTTGGAAATTTTCTATAAAAAACAAATATCTGAGCTCCAAAAGTCATTCAAAAGTGACTCTAAACTTCATTTGTAACTGATTTGCACCGACAAACTTAAAACTGGAGAGAAGGGGGGAGCAAAAATACCTCAATAAACCAAATAAGAATTAAAGACATTAGTGGAAGTTATTGGACATAATCATCTTTAAGTCATGATTGTGCAAAGACCACCGAGTAATTTGGGCAAATTTAGACAAATAATTCATGCTAAATTTCACCTAAACTTCAGGAACTCGACCGCTTTTCAGCTGAGATTATATCAGTTATCCTCTGATGGATGTTTCAACTTTTAAGGTTAAAGGTCATTTTTATAGACTTAGTCAAACCAGAAGTTAAAGCAGTAAAAGCAAAGGCTGTGGATGCTTTGTTTTCATTGTTCTGTCCTTTTGCTCTTCCTCTTTCAGGACACAGAAGAACCCAGATCGACTGCAGAGGATTAACTCACTTCAGCTCATTCTCTGGGTTTGAAGCTTGATCTCTTGTTGCCAAGTGTATTTTTGTGTAAAAGTGTGAAATATTACATCATTTTAACATGGCTTCTGCTCCAACTCAGTGTCTGATGTACAAAGTAAATTGTGTATGTGATGACCTTGTAATAAATAATGTTTTTCCCCTAAAAGCACAAAGAATGCATGAACTGCAAAAATAAGAAATCTTACCAGGTACCTTTGTCTTGTTTCTGTTGCAGATATCTTACTACACTTGAAATAAGACAAAAGCAACTTACACTTAATTTTTAACATGTAAGTGTTGATTTAAGTCAGTAATTCTTGAACATTTATAAAAACTATTGGTCCCACTGGCAAATTATTTTACTTATAACATTGGAAAAATATCTTGTTACATGGAACTAGTACTTTTTAAAAAAATCAATATTAAGGAATTATTGACTTAAAGGAAGCCGCTACATCTTGTTAAAAACTTCAGATTCTCCCAGTTGAAGTTGAAAAAATTTGTACAGTCCTTTACTGAATCAAGTTCTTAAAACTTTCTGAAGTCAATTATTTCATGATTTACTCGATCTTAATTTTAACGCCACAGTGATTTTATAAGATTTACTTCTTTAAAAAGTTATTATTCATGAACTATTCATGTTTTCCAGAATTCAGTTTATTTACTAGTGTTTTTGAGATGTGTGCCAAAGCCATTTAGGGTCTATTTATAAACGTCATGAGAAAGTTGGAACCCAAGTTTAAAACCTGTTTGCAATCTTTAGATTCTTTTTTGTTTTAAAAGTTGTGATTGGAGTTTATTGTAACTAATAAATGTTTCTGTTAAATTTGCATGTTCACTTTTTTTCATACAAAACAAAAATGCTACATGATAAAGTGTAAAGCCACATTTTGCCATAGGCCAAGAGGAGATATGTGTCAGTCAACATTTAAAACTCTACAGCTAACATCTCGCATCACCTGTAACATCAACATAGAGGCAGAGGTTTTGATGGGAAGATGGGAAAATAACCCCAAACATACAGCTACGAAGATTTAGATTAAAATATAGTTATGCATTAAAATGACCAATCCAATGGATTGAGATTGAGCAATTTTGTAAAGGAGAATGAACAAAGCTCTCGATTCATGACCAGGTCATGGATACAAGCGGCTAAAAATGACTTTTCTCATTTGGGCATTTGTTTTACTTTTAGATGTTCATAGCTGGTAGAACTTATCAGATTCTGCCGTTTCCAGTCCAATGAAACGTCAGGCCTGGTCAATGGTTTCTAGCTATCATAGCTCTGCTCTGGATCCGAAGAACTAAGTAGCTTGATCATGTAGAGTCCACTGTATTATGTGTAGAGTCATGGACACTACTTCACAATTTATCACACCATAAAGCTCAGTTAACATACGTTTCCTGTTTAATTTTGCGAGTTGTATAAACAGTGATTTTTTTTCCCCCGGTTTTTGGGAGAGGTCCAGCTGCTATATAAAGCCTGTTTCCACCGACTTCTCCTCCGCTTTAAAACCAAGCGATGGCGTATATCAGTGTGTCCACAGAAGGCTTTAATCCACCATTAAGCAGGTGAAACGTTGCACTGAGCCTGCGGTGCAGCGGTGACGGCAGGAGCGCTTAGACCTGACCGCAGTCATGAATGCGCTGCAACAAACCCCTCAGTGCAGCAGAACACAAACCTCTTCTTCCTCGAAACTGGATCCAGAGGTCTCAGTATCCTCTATATTTACGCAGAGTATATTTACATCGGCCTGGATGATTTGAATGCTAGAAAGTGGCGCAAAGAGAATGTCAGGGGGAATCTTATTCGGCTATTCTAAGGAGGCATGGAGTTCATGATGGGTCAGCCTCCTGCTCTGACGTCAAAACGAGTTTTTATAGAATCTGTTTGAGCTTCTTATTTATCCAACTTTGCAACCTTCAATCAAAACCTGTTGGCTCTTGATGGATAAACATCTCAGCATAACTGTTCAAGCTGAGCTGTTGGTAGCAATGGTGCATGTCAGTTCAAATCCCTGCCTGGGTTCTTTCTGCTTGGAGTTTTCATGTTCTCCAGGTTCTCCGACTTTATCATGACAGTTGTCTCATAAAATTGTCCGTAGGGATGTGTGTGCAAGTTCGGAAGAGGATTAGGGTCCACTTAAAAAGAAAGATAAAAATAAAACAGGATATTGACAATCTCAGAAGGGAGACATTGATTACAGGGGCCTCACTTTAATCTCAGAATCAGAATTGTTGAAATTGTTTATGCATCCTCATAAATTACCATTTGTGAGCTCAAAAGTTGAGAATTTTCAACTTTTAAAACACTAAAAATTTCTGAAAGAGTTTTGACTTCACAATCTGTGTTCTAAGAAAAAGTATGTGTAATTTATCTAAAGATTTCTGAATTTATTTCTAGCAGACATTCAATTTTTCAAGCTCTGAAAATTTCAGGTTTATTCTCAAAATTCCAGATTTTTTTCTTGCATTTTTTAGCTTTTTCTAGACCTTTTCTGAGATTCTGACCATTTCTGAGTTTCTTTTGGCAGAAATGTTGTTCTTTTTTTGTATCTACAATGGCACTAACGTACTGTTGTAATACTGCCTATTTACAGTTCTGTGTTCATGGATTTTCTGTGGAATATAATTGCAAAAAATGTGCATATTCACTGAATTTTTGTAGAGTAAATCTAAAAGTTTCAAAACATGCAGCTTGGGAACTTAACACTATTGACTGCTGCTTGTAAAGTAACTAATCCAGGATCCCCATTCATTTTGATTTTTGTTTATTGGCTGCACCTCCAGCAATGGAGATAAAGAAGACTACAGACCTAGCTAGCTTCTGCAGGACTGTTAAGACAGCTTCTATTCTATTCCCTGATTTTAGGGCGAATACCAGGGATTATCTAAGTTTATCTTATTTACAAATTACAGCTCCTGACAGCCTCAAGCTAACAGAGGAAACTCTGGTCTGGATTGAGAGGACAACAGACGGTGTCTTCTGTCTTTGTGGCTGCTCAGGATGAAGGGACAGGATCTACTCAGACTTTGTGTTTCATCCATCATCGGATCATTAGCGACTGCTGTCATCAAGAGCTTTCCCCAGGATGAGGAGTTGATCCTGTGCGTCTGAGCCTGGCTTCCAACCAGCATCTCTGACTGTTTACATTGGACTCCCATTAAATGCATGTCGTGTCTTTCAAGTCTGAATTAAAAGGAAAGCTATTGGCTGCATTAATGTTGCACGTATCCCAACAACAGGCACAGTTAGCAGCTAGTCTACATAAGCGATTGTACTTTGTTTTATTTCTCACTCAGTTTCAAATAAATAATTTGCCGGCTGAGCCCACAGCTCCTTGTTGTTTGCTTCTTCTTTTTAAAGGAAGAAATGTAAGATAAACGCTGGAGAGCAATGGTTTGTTTCTTTAGTTACGCCATTTGGTATGTGTCCCACGTGTATTTTTGGACAAGTAAGGAGGCCAGGATTTATTTAGAGGATGCAATGAAAAGTGTGATACAGAATGCCTGAATGCAAACGGCATCTCTGCTATCTGGCCCACACATTGAGTAATTTATGTGTGGGCCAGATGCTTTCAGGTTGCCCTGAAAGCATCTCTTTCCTCAATCAATTAAGGGTTTTTTCCTCATTTACAATCTGAATTATTCAGACATTTTCAGGAGTGCTTTTAAATTAAAATTGTACATTGACAAGAGATCCAGCCAGAAAACATATGAGAATATAAAACCTTTTTTTATTTGCAGGTTTGGTAAATTAAAAAAAAAATGTATTAGTGTTCAGTATGATGAAGAAATGGTAAATGCTGGAGACTAAAGCATTAAAATTAGGATCAACTGGGAGGACAATCTGTTCCTAAAGGTTCCTCTGTATTTTTATCTTATCACAACTTTGCGCCAGGAGTTCAGATCCTCCTGTTCTCACTGGAATGATGGCTTATGTTCAGTTATTTATATAGCTTCAGATATTTTTTTCAGAATCTTGATCCTTTGTCTATTATAGAAATGCATTTTATTTCTACATTTATAGTTTTCATCTATTCCACATAAACTATTTACAAAAAGTAAATACATTTTCCCCCATAAGAAATTTCAGACTTGATTTTTTTCGTCAGAAATTGAGCCCATGTTATTTTTGCCATAATACATATAAATCTTTGTTGTTTTTTATGTTCCTACTTTAATTAATCAAGTTTAAAAATTTATCAAGTCATTAGAAGGCACCAGATCTTTCTTCATTAAATGTCCTGTACATCTGATTTTAACAATAAATCTACGTGTAAACGTCATTTAGAGATAAGTCAGCAGTAAGTCTATTTGTAGTCCTGATTTGGAGCAACATATTTTGTCTAGGCTACATTAAGTTGCCGAACTTTACCTTTTTAATTAAAAAAATATATTAGGATTACAAAGAGAGTTACAGGCTGACTCTGATATTACTTATGAGATTGATAAATCATAATTTTCAGATTTAAGTTTGGGGTTTTTTTCATCAGTGGCATAAATAGCTTCCCATTTTTCAAATTTTCTACTTTGGAAAATACGTGAAGGTAGAAGTTACGTCTGATTGTTATGATACAAAACACCTGACTATTTATTTATTATTATGCTTTATTTATTATTTCTTTCGTTCTTATTCTTTCTTATTTATTATTATGCTCTCCACCTCAACAAAACACATTATATGCAAGTAAATTTTTACTTAAGTTTGCAAGATAAAACCTAAAAAAATCTACTAATTATTTCTAATGTATAGGCAATAATTTGATTAGATTATGAAACACAGTAAACATTCGTCAAGTATAATTTTTTTTCTCATTTTCAAATTATATTTTGATTGTTGATTTTACACATAATCAACAATCGTACTGTACAGATGCCAATAAAGTTGGTTTATTTGTTTCTTTTATTCTCCCATTGCAATTTTAAAGAAGGAAGACAAGGGGGGGGGAGGTGAATGTTGGTTGGAGCAGCTCTTTTTCAGTCTTGTCCAATGGTCTTTCTTAAATTAGCCATGGGGGCTGGAGGCTCTCCCCCCCTGTGCTGACAGAAGGAGGAGTCAGAGTCTGTCACTGTCTACTGTTTCATTCTTACCTGCACAGCCCTGCAGCCTTCACACACTCTGTCTCTGTGTGGCCACACAGACACACAGGGACTGATTCAAAGGCACAAACCAGCAGGAAGGCGTCTCCTTTTTCATGATTTTTTATTACTATTTCATCCAGAGGCAGAATCTGTGATATATATATAATCTCCAGGACAACTAGCAGAGGACATGGCTGGTTTTCTGCAAAGTTTCCAACTTTGCAAAAAGTGGGCATTTCTTAGATGCCTGCTCTTGACTCTGTATCTCAGTTCATGTTTTGTTTCAGTATTTTCTGAGCCCTTTGATCCCAGTCACCTCTATTATCACAAGTCTGGACCTAATGAAGACGACATCATCATCGCTAATAATGGGATCAGGGTGCCTTTCGGGAGGTCAGTGTTTTTGGACCCTGTGAAAGACCTTATTACAGAAGTGCAGCCTGGCGACCGCTGCCACATAACAGTTTTGGACAATGACCCGCTGACCCAGAAACCTGGGATGCTGACCCCAAAAAGGTTTCCCTGTTCATTTGGAGCAAACGAAGTGAAATACACTCACTTTGGATCTCGGAGCCCCAGCAGGGACCGTGTAAAGATGCAACTTCGCTATGATTCCCACACAGACACGGTTATCGTCCCGTTCATGTTGGAAGTGGAGGTGGTTTTCCAGCAGCTCGAGATCCTCCTCAGGAATATGCCTCTAAATGTGGAGAAGCTCAATGGGGACAGCAGCCCGATTGACAAAAAGGCTCTGGAGTTTTCCTTTGAGGATGGGGTCACGCATTGCAAGATCACCACTCTGGTCGGCGCCGGAGGCCTCCCAAGGTATGGCACGCTTTTCAATAGCCCCCCCAATGGCCAACTGGTTGATTGTGAAGAGTTTGTAAATCTGGGAATTCACTACAAACACACTGCTAAAACCAAATCACCAAACAGAGACTATATTCCAATGATGGTAGAGCTGCAGGATAATGAGGGCAGCACAATAATGCAGGAGCACTTCCAAACAATGGTCAGAATCAGAGAAGGTGCAGAAAACACGGCTCCTAAACCCAGCTTTGTAGCCATGATGATGATGGAGGTTGATCAGTTTGTGATGACGGCTATTACAAGCGACATGCTGGCAGCTGAAGATGTTGAATCCGACCCAGACAATTTGATTTTCAATATTACTTCACCTCTGAACCCTCAGCAGGGTTATATAATCAGCACAGATGATCAGAATCTCCCCATCACTTCCTTCAACCAGAGGGACATCAGAGATTTGAAAATAGCATACAAGCCTCCCTCAGAGGATTCAGATCAAGAGAGGATTTTCCAATTAGAGTTTGAAATTGTAGATACTGATGGCGCAGTGTCTGAGCCATTTGCTTTTATGATAGTGGTGAAACCTATGAACACCTTAGCTCCTGTTGCAACCAAAAATACAGGTCAGCTACTGTTTGAAGGCCAATCCCGAGCTCTGTCCAGCTCCCAGAATTTGGAAATTAGTGATGAGGATAACCTTGAAGATGTACAGATTACCGTTGTTGATGGTCTGAAGCATGGAGACCTGACTGTGCTCGGCGTGCGCAGGAAGTTTTTTACGCCGTCTGATCTGGACGCTGGCATTGTTGTGTACCAGCATGACGGCAGCGACACCTACAGTGATAACATTATTTTAAGAATGACAGATGGAAGGAATGAAGTGGAATTTTTGTTTCCCATCACTATTGTTCCCACTGATGACGAGCCCCCAATAATCAACGCCAACACTGGTCTGGTGCTGTTTAAGAAAGAAATGATGCAGATCTCTCCCTTCATCCTGAGTGCCACAGATATTGACTCAGAAGACTCATTTATAAGGTTCATTCTGGAAGCACCATACTCTATGGTGGGGGAGCTCTTACTCAGGCAAGTCGAGCCACCCGCTGACCCCTCTCAGTGGAAGTTCAGTGAGACAGATGAGATGTTTGAGCAGGTGGTAACTGAGTGGTCTCAGAAGGATATTCTCGATGGAAAGCTGTTCTATCGACATGTCGGACCTCACAGCACCACCACAGTGACAGATTTGTTTGCGTTTCGTGTCCAGGATGACAACGACCCCCCTAATCAGTCAGGTGAGCACACGTTCACCGTTAAAATCCTCCCTGTTGATGACCTTCCCCCAGTGCTGTTCCCAGGCACCACGCTTCATATGACCGTCCAGGAATATGAGCTCACTTTCTTCAGGAAGAAATTCTTGTGTTATACTGATCTGGATTCAAACGACAGAGACCTGAAATACACAATCACTAAAGTACCAACGGATACCGATGAGAACAATCTAGCCCCCTTGGGTAAGATTGTACTGACTGACAGCCCTGATACTGTAATTACAGAGTTTACACAAGCCCAGGTTAATCACCACAAAGTAGCTTACAAACCTCCAGACCAGGAACTGGGCATCACTCCAAAAGTCGCTCAGTTCACATTCATTGTGGAGGACACAGCTGGTAACTCAGCAGATGGCTTATTCACAATTTTCCTCCAGCCAGTTGACAACAAACCCCCAGAAATTATCAACACAGGATTTACTGTCAAGGAAACAAGTACTTTTATAATTAGCAGCAAGGAGTTGTACGCGACTGACACAGATACAGATGATGGAAATATCATCTTCACTTTGACCCAAGCTCCTAAATATGGACAGCTGCAATATTTAGGCATTTATATGTCAAATGGTGACACGTTCACTCTCGAAGATATTGCAAACGGCCTCTTGACTTACCTCCATGGTGGAGAGGAATCTCTCAGCGATGTAATCAAACTTTCTGTGAGTGATGGTTTCCATGAGGTCCCCATTACACTTAGGGTCACTATTGAGCCAGTTGACGACGAAACCCCGACTATTATGCTCCCAGCTGGTGTGTTGGGGGCCGCCATCGATGTGTTGGAGAACGGAGCAACGGAGATAACAAGTAACGTCATTCAAGGACGTGATAGGGACACGGATGACCTCATGCTGGCTTTCATTGTTGAGGAACCTCCAAGACTGGGTGAAATTCTAGTTAATGGAGCTCCAGCCGAGAGATTCACCCAGGAGGACATCATCAATGGAGTGGTGGTATATGCTCACACTTCTGGTGAAATCGGTCCAGTCAAAGTGCACGATTCCTTCAACCTAACTCTTTCTGATATGTCGGAACAGTGGGTTGTAGGTGGCAACAAAGTCCAGGGTGTGACTGTTCATGTGACCATCCTTCCTGTTGATAGCATCCCACCTGTTGTCAGAGTTGGGGGACAATTTGTTGTGGTGGAAGGAGAGAAGAATGTCATTACCATAAGTCACATTCAAGCTGAGGATGTTGACACCAACAATGATGACATCCTATGCACCATTATTGTGCAACCAACATCTGGTTATGTAGAAAACATCTCCCCAGCCACAGGATCTGAGAAATCAAGAGCTGGTACTGCCATCACTGCCTTTACCATTAAAGACATTTTGCTTGGTCACATCTACTACGTCCAAAGCATCCACAAAGGAGCTGAACCTGTGGAGGATCAGTTCACCTTCCGCTGCTCCGATGGCATCAACTTCTCTGAACGCCACTTCCTCAACATCGTCATCATTCCGGCCAATGACGAGAAACCGGAGATCTTCACACGTGAGTTTGTGGTAATGGAAGGCATGAACTTAGTGATTGACACTCCGGTTTTGAACGCAGCTGATGCTGACATCCCGGAGGACGAGCTGTTTTTTGAGATCATCAAAAACCCCAAGCATGGGGCGATAATCCAACAGCTAAGCACAGGCACTGTCCCTGTAGAAAGGTTCAGCTTAGAACAGATCAAAGAAGCAGCCAACATTGTCTATGAACATGATGACTCCGAGACCAAAGAGGACAGCTTTGACATCAGGCTTTCAGACGGAAAACATGCAGTAGAGAAAACAGTTCTCATCATTGTTATTCCTGTTGATGATGAGACACCAAGAATGGCTATAAATGACGGCCTTGATGTTGAGATTGGGGAGACGAAGGTCATCAGTAACAGGGCTTTAAAAGCAACAGACCTTGACTCTGAAGATAAAGAACTAACATATGTTCTGCGATATGGTCCAGGGCAAGGCTACCTTCAGCGTATAAACAAATTTGGTAGTGTTTTGGGAAACATAACCCTGGGGATGAACTTCACACAGGATGAAGTAGACAAGCAACGCATTCTGTACGTACACACAGGCCAGGAGGGCATCCGAGACCTGCTGAAATTCGACGTCACAGATGGCATCAATCCTCTTATTGATCGCTACTTTTACATCAACATTGGCAGCATTGACATGGTTTTCCCAGATGTGATCAACAAAGGTGTGACACTCAAAGAAGGGGGGAAAGTAACACTCACCACTGACCTCCTTAGCACATCTGACATCAACAGTCCTGATGAGTATCTCAGTTTTAGCATCACAAGAGCACCCAGCCGGGGGCATTTAGAGTGCACTGACCTCCCAGGTGTTCCCATTTCCACCTTCACCCAACTGCAGCTGGCTGGCAACAAAATCTACTACATCCACACCTCAGACGACGAGGTCAAAATGGATAGCTTTGAGTTTGAGGTGACAGATGGTTACAATCCCGTCTTCCGAACCTTCAGAGTGTCCATCACTGATGTAGACAACAAAAAACCTGTTGTCACTGTGCACAAGCTGGTTGTGGAGGAGGGAGAAACCAAACTCATTACGCCATTTGAGCTGACGGCCGAGGATCGGGACACGCCTGACAACCTGCTCCGCTTCACAGTCACGCAGGTACCTGTGCACGGTCAGCTGCTCTTCAACAACAGCCGGCCAATTACATCCTTCACCAAGCAGGACCTGAATGAGAACCTTATCAGCTACAAACATGACGGCACAGAGACCGACGAGGACAGCTTTTCCTTCATAGTCACGGACGGCACTCACACAGACTTCTACGTCTTTCCTGATACGGTGTATGAGACTCGCAAGCCTCAAATGATGACCATCCACATCAACACAGTGGATAATGGTGTGCCCCAGATTGTGGTCAACAAAGCTGCGGCTTCATTGAGAGTCCTCCAAACGGGACACCTGGGCTTCGTTTTTACCAGCAAGGTCCTTAGATCCGAGGACAGAGACAGCCCCCAGAAGGTCCTGAAGTACAGCGTGTCTGAGGAGCCGCTGCATGGCTTCATCATGAACGTGGAGCTGGGCAATCATAGCATCAACACCTTCACACAAGGTAAGCAAGCAGCACACCGTGAAATTATTTCACACTCTGATGTTCAATTACATCAGTGTCTGCATGTTTCCTGCACATGTTAGATGTTTCCCTGGTTCAACAAGTAAAACAAAAGGGTTATTACCAGGTCTTTAGATGATGTGACGAGGAGGTTATTCTGTCGTTGTATCAGTGTTGGACCAGGCAGAAGCTGAAAACATGCAAAGACATGATTGTTGAAAAACATGGTTTAAAAATTCTAATTTTATTCAGAAATGAAAAAAATGAAATATTTTTGAAGTGCAATCACTTTTCTTTACTCTTTTCCTTGATTATCTTGACTTGGAAAATGATCAAAGCTAATTACATGCTCAATTTTCTTTAGTATTGCATTTTTCTTTTTAGCTTTTCTTTCTTTTATTGATTTTTTGTTGATTTTTTTCATATGTATTACCTTTATTTATTAGTGACTTAAAAATCTGAATGATTAAATAATGAGGAAAAGTCCCTAAGATAATGTGATGTCACACAGACATGTTTTTTCAGTTTTCATTACCAAATCAGTAACTAAAAGTTTGTAAAAGAAATGTTGTCATTTCATCTGTGTTTTTTTTTCTCTCTCTGTTCATCATAACAACAGCTGAAATCAACGACATGAAGATCTGTTATGTGCTGTTGGATGGGAGCAACGCCACAAGTGATATCTTCTATTTCACAGTCGAGGACAACGGTAAGAATCCCAAAGCCTTTTACGTAATAGCCGCTAAAAATATACAAGTTCTGCCATCTGTCAGTCACAACTTTTTGCATCACAAAGACTTAGAGCAGCTGGCCATGACCGACACCAGGGACAAGGTGCCGCCGCCTCTGTTCTCAGCAGTGGAGAGGGTTGCAGGTTCAAAGGACAGGGGTCAGAGGAGACCTAAAGCTAGCTCTTATTGTGGGTTTGTAAAAGTGAAGGACTCCCATTTCCTTCAATGTCCATGAACAAAAAGCTTGTTTTCTCAGGGAACTTCTCAAAGCTTTTAAATGTCACGTTTAAAATGCCATTTACACCCAGAGCTCAGCAGTTTGTTTTAAGAATAAGAACTTTTTTGTTTTGGCTGTGTGCATGAAAACAACAATAAAAATAAATGGTATCACAAACTAATAAAGTAAATCTCTAAGGCAGGTGCAACAATTTATTCCAAACTTTTTATACCGCAAGAGACACAGAAGTAACAGAGGGTTTCTGGAAGAAGAGGTACAGTTTAAAAATCTATTTTTTGTCACATTGTGAATTAGATGGTACTTAAGTGTTCAATGTTGGGGAACCAACATTAAGCGTGACTGCTGAATGGTCATCAATCAGATAGATACTCATGGTTCTAGAATATAATTTTTGAAGCTTTACACAGCAGAGTTGCTGTTTTACTGTCTGCATAAAATAATGCTAGCTATAAAACCAAATAGCATGTCCGAAATTGGGAACAAACTGTTTACAGAAAACAGACCAGGAGCAATTCAAAGCATTTTATGTGGTACTTTATGCTTATGTTCAACATGCATATGATTGCATTTTTGTTCGCAGTTAAGTATTAACAGTTCACAGTTAAGATGTTATCTGTATTATTTACAGATAAAATCTATAAATAATTCCTCTCAAAAATGCTTAAGACTTTTCGTTTAACGTGATTGTAAGAAGTTCTTCCTTTTAAACGATTTGTGTTGGTTATGATTCTGACAGTGGACTCATTAAACAACAAAAATGTTTCAGTGACAGGCTACTCAAATACTAAAAATCCAACCATAAAAAAAGTATTTCACTTGGTTTCACTTGGTTCATCAATAGTAAGACTCATGAACCAACAGTGACACCAAAACATCCTGTGGAGATGAAGCTGGTAGATTATTCCTGGGAAGTGTTAAAAGTATCTGCTGCTGGATGTGGTAGCATCCTGGACATGCAGCAACATGCCGCTGCAGCGCATGCTAATGGTCAGAGTGTCTCCTGATAAATCTAAGCAGGTGAGCTGTTTGTGTTTGAGGGTAAAACTTGAGGTCAGAAGATATTTGCACCTGAGATTATCCGCCCAGTTGGGGCTTCAGGTAACAAGCTTTTCATACAACATATTTGAATTGTGAAGTTACTCAACCACATAATGCATAATGCATAATTACACTTAATATGTCATAAAAATGAAATCCATCATCTCCTTTTAAAGTTCTATGTTCTTTCTTAAAACGTACAACTTTAACTAAAACTTTATATTAAAAAGCTACTTGTTTATTATTTCTAAAATAATAAACATTTTGAAGCTCTGCACAAATTTCACCCATTTCACAGTTTAATTAAGTAATAAACACGTCTATAATCAAAGGGAATTATAGAACATGCTAATTATAATGTCACACCTAAATTGGTGGTTGAGAGTTGTAGTTTTTTAAGAACAAATATAATTTGAATTGGCGTTAGCGCGTTAGCATAAACACTGTGTTGTTGTTGTAGTCCTTTAGCATTAATGGAACTAAAGTTTATGATTAGCGCAACTAACTTTTAGGTTAGCAGTGTCTGCCACTGATTCATTAGCTTAGTTTGCCTATGCTTTGTGCATTCAACATGTCTCTCTTTTTACTGTTTGAGGAGTTTCTACACGTTGCTCTAAGTGACCTGTGACAACTCTGTCCTCACAGATCAAACAAATTTGCTTCAAAGGTTGCAGGGAGACAGGAAGTGACTACCGTTCATTTGAATTATTTCTCTTTTCTTTTCATACAGCAATCATAGCTGAAGCAGGACGTTACAGAACTGCTGATGTATTGCTTAGTATTTTGAGTAAATGATGAGTTCTTGTAAAGCAGTTAGAAAGCTAAATTTCACCCTCCTCCTCTAATAATGACAGTGACCTCAAACACAAACTGTAGTTCATGTTGGGTTGGACTCACTGTCTGGCGGTAACTTCCCTGAAAGATGACCAGGTCAGAATCTCCCTTCAGGCTTTCAAACAGTGGGACTCTCAAGCAATAAATACCTTTGTTTACAAGTGGTTTCACAACTTGTTAATATCTGCGTCCAGCCGACGTAGTTCTGCTGGGGAAATAAAAATGTTCACCACAAATGAAGGAAATATGGTAAAATATTACACTATTGTACAAGCTAAATTAATAGTTTAAGAAATAGCAAAATAAAAGGATTCAAATTTTCAATGCGTGTATGTGTTGCCAAAAATGTTATCAATAAGAATGTTATTAAAAAGTTAATCAAGTTCAGGTAATTCCCTAAGTGAACACATTACATAGATTAATTACACAAACTCATATTTTCAAGCCTTTTATGATGATTTTCTGAAGTAGTGCTACTCTCACTTGAGGACATTTTTGTATTCAAGAAAGATAGTAAAAGACAATGGAGCCAGCACTTTTTAAAAAATCAATGTTAAGGAATTATTGACTTAAAACAAGCTCCAATATCTTGCTGAATGTTACTTGTAAGTTAGTTTTGAACTAAAATATTTGAAGTAGAAACTAGACCAAAAATACTTGGCAAGACTGTATTTTTGCAGTGCACTTAGACTGGCGGGTTTTTTTTCTGTGAAATATTTTTCTGTGAAACTTTAAAAGAAACTGAGGATAATTAAAGCCTTTGGAATAACTTTTACACCATTTTAATAGGTAAAATACCCTCTTTTATTAGTAACAATTGGTTTGGAGGAACAGGAGACTCTGGAGTGTTGAGTGTTACATGATCACTGAGTGGCAGACAAGGGAATGCACTTCCTGCAAGGCTCCAGACTCCAGAACCACAGACAGAGAGCAGGTTTGAAGTGAAGTGGCATCCCAAGCAGACAGGTGTGTACGTGAGAAGGGGGATCCCCTTTCAAAGTCTGTGGTCGCTCTGCTCTCAGCCCCCCAGAAATCCAACCCAGTCTCACAAAGCCTGGTAACCCCCTCCGCGTGTTTTCAAGCCGGTAGAGGAAGATTAGGAAGAAAATATCACTTTAAGTGGCCATTTTTGTCATTTCCCTCAGGTATTTTTTTATGCTGTGGTGTTTCATGCTGACTGACACGACCGCATTATACTTCCTAACTGTGTTTGGAGATCTTGGGTGTCAGTCGTGTCAACAGTCACAGGAGATTTAGTGACTAATGGTGCCACAGTCGGGGCCCCCTGTGACTCCTGGAAGTCTTGGCCTCTCAGTCCCCCTCCACAAAACTCCGCTCTGCTCTCACTTTCCCTTTAGGGCACCAACATTCTCCTTCCATCTGGTTCGTTCACTAATTTCCCATTTCTCCCCTTCTAATATTTGTGGGAGTTCCCCTTCCCTTTGTTTTTTTTTTTAAACAAGGAATCTCTTCACTCTATATGTTTCTGTCCTTTTTTTCTCCAGCCTAGATTTATGGCGCTTGCGGGGCTTTTAGGGTGTGGAGTTTTGATGTATGGCTTCAGCAGTTATTCTTATCTGCTCTCATATGGCAAAGCTGTTGCAGCGCCTAGCGAAGCTCTCATCAACTTACTTCTGCTTTTCTTCAGAGCCATATTCCAGTTTGTTTGACTGCCAGGCCACTGAAACATCCAACATAACCAGTCCAACTGTGAACATGTCATAATCAGAGGTGTTTAATTAGACATTATTTGTTCCATTATTAAGTTAAATTTTATGAATCATTGTAAAGTAGACTGCAAAAATATACAAAATTACCAAGTATTTTTGTCTAGTTTGTAGAGCAAATATAAAAATACAACAGAAGAGGATTACAGATACTAAACAAAAAAACAATCTGTCTTTAAACTCAGAGTTCTGACTTAAAATCTTTTTATCAATGGGCCTAATTCATTTTACCTTGATGAAAAGTTAATTTTCTTGCTTTCCTGCAAGGCATGGACTTTACCACAGGGGCCGCGTTTCATTGGCTAATCCCCATTTTACGTCACAGCGCAGCTACCACGTGCTTGACCGTTTCACAAATGCAAGCTACTGTAGTAAATACATGCTGATGTACATTATGGACTAGCAGACCGGCAGAAAGTTTTTATTTCTGCCATTCTGCGTCAGGACTAGAAAAAGAATGGTTCTCCTGTACAGGCAATGGCAGGTATCCTGATCGTATTTGTGAAACTAAAATTCACAGATTTCCAAAATCTGATTGCTTGGATCAAAGCAGCTCAACCATCCTAGGACCAATAAGAACAAAGGATTGTCCGCTGGTGTAAGTATTATTGCTTTGCTTTCTTTGTGTTTAGTGAATGAAACAAGAAAGTCAATAATAAACACATCCATTATGAAAACCTTTTAGCCAAGTACAGCATAATGGCAGCACCGATACAACTTCTACACCTTGAAGCCTGTTTGTTACAGTCTTACGTTATCTGAACAGATCAATGCAATGTGTACCGTATCTGACATACATTAAAGATTTTATTTCACCTGAAAAGGCTTTTTACTAAACTGTAGTCGTGTTAGCCATGCTAATCGTGTTAGCCACCGAGTACTGTGTTTAAGTTCTAGGCACATTTGAACTTTCTAAACCATGAATGTCCGACTTACCCAGCCTTGCAAGAACAATAGGTGTCAGTGATCTTGTCCACAGCTATATTTATGCTGAGGGTGTAAGGATCTGCTGTTTTCCTCATTGACTGGTAGCTTTTCGTTGTGACACGCACAATGTTGGAGGCATCATGGCTAAAACACCTTGATGTTGTCCAAAAAAGATGACATGAACTTGTTGGTTCCCTTGTCCATTGTCGAGGCTGATATTTTGTGAAAATCCGGAAGAAATGTTAAACTAATCAACTCAGAAATACTCTGCAGAGAGTCAGTCAAAACGGAAAAATGCCATGTTTAGACATAGAAGCTAAACACCGTGAGGCTTTGCTTGTGAGACATGAAGTCATGTGGAACTTTCGAGGGGCGTTTCTGGGCGGAGCTTGGTAAGGTCCATAGGAGCTGTTTATTTCCGCTGCTATGCATTCTGGGTAAATGGCATGTGCTAGGTCTTATTGTGCTAGCTCCGACTAGCTAAAACAGCGATAAATAACATAGTCGAGCCTTTCCAATTTGAACCGCAGCACGTTGAATTGGATGGGAATGTAGAAATCACAAGGAGTAATTAAGATGAGGAGGACCAACAATAAAAGACACAGACGTTCCTCTCTGGTCCGATAAGTAGTTGCTGTTTAGGGTCCGGTCTTTGACATACATGGCAAGTTGTCCCCTGTCCCCATTGGTTGTCTGTCTCTCTTCTCTCTCACCCTATATTACTCTTGCTTCAGTAATGCTCTGGCCTGTAACTTTTTACTTGTTATTTTACGTGAGTAAAATTACGTTGAAGTAATGCTACTCTTGCTTGAGGATATTTCTGTAACCATGAAAGAGTAAGAGACAATGGAACCAGTACTTAAAAAGAAACAGCTAAAAAAAATAACAAGCTTCCATATTTTGCTGAAAAGTTATTTGCAAGTTAGTTTTGTCTTATTTCAAGTGTGCTAAGATATTTGCTCTAGCAACTAGACAACAAATACTTGGAAAAATCATTTGTTCTGCTGATTTGTTTAGGTTGTCATTCATGGAAGCAATAATTCAAACATTAACAAAAAAACTCTGACTAAACATTTTTGAGATTAACATTGTTAACATTGTTAGCCATCGTCTTTCAGCTCTTTGATTAACCAGACCAAAGCTTTAATGTGTGACGCTGACATTCAGCTGCCTGGAACTCACACATTATTTATACTTGTAGGATGATTGATGAGGAAATGAAGAGGGGCGATGGTTGCTTGATGACGATATTCTTAGCCGATTGCTCCTCTTTGCATCATGCTGATGGACGTCAGAGCATCATGTTGACCTTCCTCTCCTGTGATATCTGTGGTGTGACCCAATATCTTACTGCATCTATGTTTGGCTCTGGCAGCAGAGCTGAGAGACCCTGTTTTTGTCCTGCTTTGTTGTTTCTATGGTTACATCAACTATTATTTGCAAAGTCACTGTACAATTTACATGGAATTATCGTTTAAGTTCATTTGTGTTTTGAAAAGGAAAATCATATGTTGCTGATGTGTTGATATATCTCTGATTTTCCTTCTCTTCCCATCTTAGCAGCTCAATCCTCATCTCGTTTAACAGTATAACTTTCCTCTAGAAGGCGGTTAGCTTTAAGTTTGAAAATATTAATGCAAATGGATGGAGCCAACTCTTTCAAAGCTTTCTTGGCTACCTTTAGCTTTGGCTGTTTTCCGGTTTTTTTTGAATATCCATCCATTTTCTTTTCACATTAGACTGACAATTTGGTTTTTTTCTCCAGGCCATGACAACTATACATTATGCTTATGTATAGTTGTTTAATCTGGTAGTCTTAGAGTTGTTTAATCCTCCAACTGGTTATGGCTCCAAATGACCTCCTAGTTTTAAATCTTCAATCTTTAATGAGTTCGTTGGACATTATTGGTCACTCCTCCGAGGACATTAATCAAGTTATTTTTGTCCTATCAAGTTTTTAAGTTCGAGAAAATCCACAATTAATTTAGATTTGGGTGCTAAATGGTTCTGTTTTGAGCTGTTTAGGAAGAAGAGGGGTTGAAAACTTATTGAAAGTCTAAAATCAATGCAGTATTTCAGGATAGGTGTATGTGACCATAACTGTAATTTATGAAATAGCTCCTACCTGTGGCATTCATAAATACATGCAGCCTATAAAACGTTGCATCCCAGCATAAATTATGAGGATGGTCAGTTTGAAAGCTAATGGAAATGTGAGTCGAGCCCAGCGGCTACTGTAAGTATTGGATTTGATAGCCGGTCTAATATAGAGAGAGCATCATAAAAAGTGTCATAAATCAGACCATCAGTGGGATGTAAATCCACGTCTCTCGTGTTTAAAAGGGCTGTGTTTGCATATGAGCTTTTCCCAGCCTCTTTCAAGTTTTTATTTTGTGTTTTTGTTACGTCCGTCTGTGCCACCGTGGGAAGTCTGGCGTCCTGATTATTTCTCGATTTGTCATTGCCCACGCCAGCTTCCAGCTCACCGTCTGACAGGATGTACAAAAGCAGGCGGCGCGGGGAGATTCCCCACTCCGGCTCTGTTTCTGAACAATGTGGAGGCAGGCAGGGAGGCTTGCCATGGTGGTATCGCTGGCCCACCCAGACTGTGGCCTGCTGTCCTCCTCGGCCGGTCGTTCCCCCCCAGGCGAACAAAGCCGGCACAGGGAGGAAGGGCAACATTGAGGGGGAGGAGGAATCTGAGCTCAGCTGTCAATCTGGTCCTCAAAGTCTGGCGGGAAATAAGGAAAAGGAGTGAGAAACTAGAAGATCAAGCCGAAGGGAGAGCTTGTTTTCATGTTTGTAACTTAATAGCAGCCAAGTTAGTTTGTGTGAAAGATTGGCTACTAGATAGAGAAAATGCTTGATAAATTCCCTATTTTTTATTTTGCTTTGAGAGAGCCAGAATTATTTTCAACTCTTTCTTAAAACATAGTTCCTAGATCTTTAAAGCTGTAGTATGTAACTTTCATGATAGTCATGAAAGGTGAGACTTCCCCAGTGCTCCCAGTAGTAACTAGAATCAACCAATCAGAGCCAGGAGGAGGGTTTTATCGCTGCCAATCATGCCTGTGTGTTTGGTGTCTGCTATGGTTACACTAGAGCCTGTCTTGAATGTTAAGGTTAGCTAGCATACCACAGATGATGATACATAAACAGTTCTCCTGTAACTGTAAACAGTTTCTCCCCCACACATTTTGCAACTAGTTCACAAGGTTGATTTACAGCACTAAGGCCCTCCTCCTAGCTCTGATTGGTTGTTTGTAAATAATTGTATAATTTATGCCAATCCAAAATAACCATTAATAACAGTGATAATTGTGTTCTTTTGTTGCAATTTTAGCAGCTCAGGAAGGCGATAGATGAGATTAATTTTTTTCACAGATTACATGCCTTGTATTATACTGTTACAACATGGTAACAGTTTTAAGAAATATGTAAAAACATATTTACATACAGCAGTGAACTGAAACACAACGGATTCTGCAGCACAGCTACGTGTCAAAGTCAAGCTAGCATTACTTCCCACTTCCTCGATATTTTTTTTCAATAAATCTAGAAAACTATTGATAAAGATTAACTAAAAATGTCTGGATACTTCAAGTAAAGCATAGAGGAAATTATAGATGTTTTCTGTACACCATCAGCTGCAGCCGATGACTCTGCAGTACGATGTCTAAGGTGCAGCAGTTCATGAAATACCTGCTGCCGATTCATAAAAACTCCTTTGTTTGGTTTTTTTCACTCTATTTTAAATCTGAAAACGAAACCTTCCTGATTACTTGACGCCAAACCTGAAGCAGCATCTTGTCTTAAGCGTGTTCATTCGGTAATCCTCACTGATAGCCACTGGCAAAGCTTCACCTCCGTATCAGCTTCAAACGGGCTGCAGCCTGAAACTCAGCACAGAAACAATCTGATAACTGAAGCTGGTCAAAGACTTTCTGTCTTTCTCTTATTTAATGCACAAAGCAGGAATGTAGGTATTGAATAAATTCTGTTTACAAGTATTAAATGTGCGTCTCAAAGTAACAAAGAACAAGTCTTGTTATTTTATGAATGCAATACACAACTTGAATAATTTATGCCAAGCCAAACAACCATTAATAACAGTGATAATTGTGTTATTTTAGCAAAAACAATCTGGCATTCACTCCATTAGGCCCCATCATATTAGCAGTTCAGTATTCACTGATTCACCTATTTGCAGCTATTTCCTGTGGAATGTGATTCCAAATTATTCGCCGATTTTTTTCCATGGAGCATATCTAAAATATTCTAACATAATATTGGCACTTTGACCTGCCTGAATGTGCTTTCCAAATAACCTTCAAACTTAAATCAAGTAAATCCTGACTCCAGGATCTCTTTGCAGAGGTTGAATCTGGTCATGCTTCTGACTGCATCTCGGTTGTTCTGCATCTATTGTTACTCTGGCTGGTCTAGTGTTGAAACGTTCCCCCTTTCCTATCCTAAATAACACCCCCACCCTGTTTTCATTATCTCCAGTCACATAGCATAAAGCCTGTGGCCTCTTTCTTTGTCCCTGAAGCAGAACTGAGCTGAATGCTGGTTTATAGTTAAGCTTAACTCCCATGTTCTTTTGTTGTTAACTTTTTGTTGCGAAAACCCCCCCATTTAATTTTAAGTTCACATTATGATTTTTGATACCTGTATCGCGTGGTGTAAATACGGTGGCCTTGAAGTGCAAATCACTAAACACAACTACAAATCGAAAAACACAACATATTCAAAACCACGAGATTGACTAACTACAGATTAAGAAAAGACAACATTAACTACAACTACTTACTAAAAAAACAACAGGTTTGAAGCAGTGTAGAACCGGGTGATTTATTTGAAAAAGGTGTCACAATATAAGCATTTCATATCAGTCAGTATTATTGATAAGTTTTTTTGGTTTTAAATATCTGAAATACAGACAAACTGGTGACATAACCTTTTCTGTTATCCTCAGTTTTCACTCTATTTATTTTTAAGCAGTTATGAGGCCTGGTGATGCAACCTTTAAATGCTGCTGTGCAACAGGTTGTTGCTAGGTAACTGAAGTTGGGGGGAACTTGGAACTTCTTGTGACCCAGCAGGTTGTTGCTAGGTAACCAAAGTCAGGGAACTTGAAACGTCTTGTGACTCAGCAGGTTGTTGCTAGGTAACCAGAGAGCAAGTGAGTTAGTCGATGCTACCAACTAACCTTGATATAACTGGAAGAGGTGATTTAAGCTAAAGCCTTTCCTTTGCCTACATCCCCCAGAATGCTGTGCGGTTCTGGATCAGAGTTTACTGAAATTATTGAATATTCCATCAGACATATTATCTATTGATATTCATTGTGTTTCTATCACCGTATTGTTATTTATTATTGCCCAGCCCTATTTTGGGACATTTGTTGGAAATATGAATGCTGCAAACAGCTGTCCAAGAATATTCTGAATGAGGGCATACTACGAATCTCAGCTTTTCTTTTATTTATTTTTATTGTTTGGGCAATACATGTCTGCTCTCCTATCTAACTATGAGAGAGTGAATCCCAGAATAATTTCCAGTTCTAAAGTCAAAAGTGGTGTCATCCAATCGACAGTGTCTGAAGTTTCCCATTGAGGTGCCTCCCGTTTTATTTTCTTAATTTGTAGTTGTGCTTAGTTAATGTCGTTGTGTTTTTGAATATGTTGTGTTTTTCAATTTTTAGTTATGTTTACTGATTTGTTGAAGTGGTTTCTACCATTCTTAAAGCTTCTAGGTTTTCTAACCGTATTGCCAAGCAGCTTTCCTCCTTGAAGAGATTTAGGTCAGTGAGGCTGCAGCCAGTGTGACTAGCAGAGCAAAACTCATTTCCCAACCTCCTTGACCAGAACTCAGAGAAGAATCTGCTAAGTTTGACCCTTTTGCCGTCACATGTCCCTGGTTGCCATACCAGGCTCATCTTACTGCAGGATCAGCTCCAATTACACAGGAGAAACCTGTGATCTCAAGTATTCCTAAAGTATTGAACTCCAAACCTACAAGCTAAACTAATCTGACAGTTAGAGGGATTATTTGAGTCATGAGATAGTGTGGATTAAGGAGTAACTTGAAGGTTTTGGATTATGGGTCCTTGAGCTTTAGATACTTCTTATTGAGTGTGATATTTGTTTTACATTACATTTTAACGAGTTGGTTAAATGTCTTGTGGAATGTTTCAAAGTATTTTGGACCCACCAATAAGTTTCTGACATACATTTGACTGGATATTTAACTTTTTCCTGGAGTTGCTGGTGTTCATTTAATGTAGGATGTTCCCTGGCATGGATATGGATTGTAAGCATAATTTTCAGTGGGAAGTCAGGGATTGGAGAAAGTTGTTCAAAATGTTTAAAGTTGGTCTTCTTTAAATATCCCAAAATTAGTTTTGATCTCTTTTTTGGGTCATTGTACTGTTCAGTATATTTAGTTTTTTTCAACTCGTTTCCATTTTGTTTTTTGTTTTTTAGCTTACTGTCTTAATCTATTTTGAGAGTCAAGGAAGTAGTTGATTCTAGTGTTGACTGGAGGAGAGGCAGGTTAAAGCGTCATTTGGACAGAGTTTACTCCAATCAAAAATAATTTTCTTCCACTTTCTGCGTAAGTTGAAATTCGATCTTGAAAATGATTTTTTTCACTCTATATATATCTGAAAAATTTAGAAATACAGTGAAATTATACAGGTTATTCTTTCAAAGATAGATTATACCTCACCAAAGTTTTTTTTCCTTTACATATTTGCACAAATATTTGCACAAAGTGTGTTTTTGTAGAAGAGGAGTCAACATTGAGCAGCTCTGCAGTTAGACAGGATTACGCTAATATTCCAGTACAAAAACAACTCTGCAGTTTTTTAGATGCTCTCTAGTCTCTTTTAGCACAGTTAGTATTATTAAATATTGTTCACATCAGTCTCTGCGTGTATTCCCTGTAAAATAGCTAGACATTTTCTTTAACTACTAAAAACTTCAACAGACATTTCATGCCAACATTTCTTGACCCTGCATGTCAGATGAAAGTTAAAAAGATAAATAAAGCTACTGTATTATGTTCAGCTTCATATCTTTATCTTATTTCTTTTTAAATTAGCAGCTGCAACGAATGGGTAACATGTCTGCATAGTAAATGCACTTACCAATCTAAAACTTTCATATAGCAGCTTGAATGTTCCTTCATTTTATACACCTCAGTAGTGTTGAAAATTACACACCTCTTTTAACAATTTTCATAAGAGTCAATTGCTGCTGTTCCATAATGTAGAATACGTTTGTCACTTACACTTGTGTCAGCAAAGTTTGGAAAGAAAACTATTAAAATCCTCTAGATGTGAAAAAAGAGGAAACTTGTGAGACTTCTTAAGCTGGTGTTAAGATCGGTTTCAGGAAATCTTGGTATTAACTTATCATGTTTCCCTCCTGAAATGAAAAAGTCTCTTTTCTTTCTCTCTGCGGATTGCAGTTTACACACTTCACTGACTCGCAATGAGAACAAAGTGGATTGTGGGACAATAAAGGATCTTTGAATGAAGGCCCTTTTCTCCCTCTGCAGGTGGAAACAAACTCAAGCCGCAGCCGTTCCGTCTTAACTGGGCCTGGATCTCTCTGGAGCGGGAATATTACCTAGTGGATGAAGACGCCAAGTTCCTGGAGGTGACGCTGAAACGCAGAGGCTTCCTGGGGGAAACTTCTTTTGTCAGTAAGTGTTGACTCTTGCTATGCTGTCGCAACGTAATGTAAAAAATATTTGGTTTCTTTTTTGTTTTCAGTTAAATATTCAGTTTAATTCACTTGATATATGTAGTGCAAATTCTCATCAAATACAGGGACTTATTCTTTTAAAACACCTTAACTGTGTTCATTCCTTTCAACAAGAACAACCAATCCTGTGCATTTGAAAACACTTGCTCTTTATTTGCCGATGTTAAACGGACTGGAGAGTTGTGAGCCAAATCTTTCAGCTCTCCATGATGATTGGTTAATTCTCGTCCCATTGGGTAACAAAACTACAAAGTGTGAGCTTCAGGCGGAAATATTGTGACTAAATTAAGTATCCAGGCACAGTTCAGTGATATAAATCACACTAATTTAGATTTGAGGCATCCTGAAAAAGCTTATTTCTAATACAAATGTTTTTCAAGAATACTATTTAAGTTTGTCGCGCTTTAAATCCTGTGCCATGTAGTTATCTACAAAAGAAGTACGTTTTTTTATCACAATTTTTATCCAAATAATACGAGTAGATCGTCTAAGATTACTTTAAATTAAGGGTTGTTGAAAAGGATAAGAAACATCCCAAATAGGGGAAAATGTGAGCAAATCCTGCAAGAATCTGCTGGCCAGAAAAAAACCATCTGCCTGTCTTCTCTGCCTCAGTTTGGATTGGATTAATTTGTTTTAAATAAAGGAATCTGAGTTCCTAACCTCACAGTTCACTTGGTTTCTCTCTCTTTCAGGTATTGGAACAAAAGATGGCTCCGCTGAGAAAGACAAAGATTTCCGTGGCAAAGCTCAGAAGCAAGTCCAGTTCAACCCAGGCCAGACGACAGCGAGCTGGAGGGTCAAGATCTTCACTGACCAGGAGTTTGAGACCTCAGAGACCTTTGAGGTTCAGCTGTCGGACCCGGTCATGGCGGTGCTGGAGTACCCTGATACTGCAACGGTGGAGATTGTAGATCCTGGAGATGGTAGGAACTTCATGTTGGAGATAACTTTTCTCCTCTAAGACTGGTTCATTTTTTTGTTTTTTTAAGGTAAAACCACAATTAATTGGTTTTTCTGTGTTGTTCTTCCCAAACAGAATCAACAGTTTTCATTCCACAAGCAGAATTCAAGATAGAGGAGGATATTGGGGAGCTACTAGTGCCAGTCAGGCGATCAGGCGATGCCAGCCAGGAACTTATGGTTGTCTGTTTCACTCAGCAAGGTGAGAAGAGCCTGTTTTTAAATGAAGAAAAACTTCATTTCCTCCTTTTGTCCACCGACAAAAATAAAGTTCCTGTTAATGCACAGGTTCCGCCACCGGCACCATACCCACCACTGTCCTCTCCTACTCTGACTACATCACCCGAGCTGAGGACCAAAACAGCCTGCTGCGCTTCGACAAGGACGAGAGAGAAAAAGTTTGCCGAATCATCGTCATCGATGACTCCCTTTACGAGGAAGAGGAGAGCTTCAACGTCAGCCTCAGTATGCCGATGGGCGGCCAGCTGGGCGCCAGCTTCCCATCCGCCAAAGTCACAATTTTGGCAGACAGCGATGATGGTGAGTGGAGAATTGAGTTTTTCAGTTTGTTTAAAATACTAAACTCCTAATTCATTAAACAAGGCAAGAAAAAACACAGTTTTTTACGTAGATACACAAAATAGCAATTTCTGCTAATTGACAAACTTTGCTGTTTTTGACAATTAGCAATTTTGTTGAGGTAACTAGCCTTCAGTCTGCTGCTTTACAGAAAGAGCTTACATGTAGCTTGAGAATTGTAGTTTTAAAACAGCATTATGGTAAGAGTGATGCTCCTTCAGCTGTACATGTTTTTCTAACTCAGTTCTTCAGTTTCTATGCAATGCAGAATTACTCATTTGTTATAAAAAATTGTTTAATATGTATTTACATAAAATTGAAAACATTGCTATTTTGATAGGCAATAAAATTGTATCACAAGAATAAAGTCATAATAATATAACAAAGTCAGAATATTTCAAAAATAAAGTCAAAGGATTGAGACTTTTTCTCGTAATTTTATTACGTTTTTCTCATAATTTAATATGGTGCCAATACTCTTTTGTGGAATTTAGCATTGCAAAATGAAATTCTTGCGTTTTTTTTCCAAGGCTGAAATCAGACCATGTTTAGGCTCAGAGCTGCATGAGGGTCAGATGTGAGTAATCTTGCTCCCTCAAAGCCTTTGACGCTTTATGTGTTGATCCTGGTGTCTGAGAGGACGGCGACTTTAACAAAGATGATGAGACAACAGCATCTTCATTTCCATACATCAGCCTGGCTGCCTGCATCTTTACAGGGTAACGGCAGGCAGGCGTTACCTTAAACAGACGCTGTTATGCTGCACCCAGATAAAAAGTGACCCCCAGGTCATCGTTGGTGTATCCTTTTCTTCACAAAGCCTAGAAGACAGGTGGTGGAGCAACAGGGACCATTGTCCACATGACAGACATGTTTTCCTTCTGTCCCATCTGCTTGTTGGAATTCAAGACCTCTCTGTCTGTTTCTTTTGAGGTTTTCTGACTCTTCAGTCACTTCGAGTAATTTACTGCATTACATCAAAGTATAATTAAAGTTACTGTCTAAACAAACCGCATACATTTCCAGACATGTGAAAAACAAGAGAGGACACCTCTGTCTGAACCTCTGTTGTGCCTCCACTTCTTGGTGGGTCCTGAAATAACGCCATAAATCTGCTCCAGTGCCTCCATATGTGTGTGAGTGTGTTAAAGCATCTGTCCGCCTGAGTAAACTTCAGGTTTGGGTTCTTGCCAGCATTTAGCCTCCATTGTTCCTGTATTTTTCTGACTCCTCATCCCATTGATCTCCAGGCTCATTTCCAGCTTTGTCGCCTGCCTCTGTGGTGAAGACAAGCAGAGTGGAGCTGAAAATGTGCCAGCAGTGCTGCAGCCTCTGCTTGAGATTAGATTTATGTTCACACTCCAGACATGTAGAGCAAATGTAGCAGAACAATTCCGTGCTGCTCTAAGCTCTAGGGTGTTTTCACACCTGATACTCTTGGTTCGATTGAAATAAATGTTTCTCAAATAAAGTCTACTGGTGTCGCTAATTGCAGATCATTTTAAGGAGACTTTCATGCAAGTGATCATTTTGCACTTTGGATGCTAAAGGTTTTGCACACGTCTTTGTCAAGGCTGGATGAATCCTGCAGGTTTTTTCTTCCACCATGCGCAGTGGGAACGATGCTGAGATGGTAATTATGGAGTGAGCTCTATGGAACCAACATCACAATGTTGTCGCACAACCTGGCAACCTAAATCTTGTCCATGTTAATTACTTGCAAGTAAGGATAATGATATACATGTTTATTTTTCCTTCTGCAGCCTTAATGTGTAAAGACTGCAGCTCTAAACCTGCCCATCTTTCAGTTAATCTCAAAAAGCTCTCACCGGACACAGGGTGATGAAAAGCCGCTTAATACAAAAGTGACGAGAGATTAATGGACTTTTTGTTCCAGCACTCTGAATTCTTGGCCTGTTTCTTTTTGCAAAGTGGCCGGTTGCCTCCTGGTCTCCCTGGCCGTGTTTCTTATCAGCCTCTGGATCGGCACGAAGCTGGAACATCCCTCCACCTCAGTCTGCATGCATGTACAAGCGCAGGCCTCATTCTTCAGGTGGATCCTCGGCCCTTTGGCCCGGAGTTCAGACGGCGCTGTCTGGATTTATAGGAGCAGGGGGAGGAATGCTGACAGAGGGGAGGATAAGAATGACGGCTCTCTTCCTGTGGCGAAACAGAAATAATGGCTTTTGCAAAACTATAGTTTTGTCAAACTATACAGCAAAACCACTGGAATGTACTTCAGAGAACGCTCCAGCGTCCAGCGCTGTTTTTTCTTTTTCCTTTTGAATGGACAAAAAAGAATATTTGCTACAAAAACACAAACTTTTACCGAGTATTTAGAGTCTTGTTTCTTGTGCAAATATCTTAGTGCACTTGAAATAAGACAAAACTACCTTTCAGGTAACTTTTCAGAAAGATAAAGGAGCTTGTTTGATGTCAATGATTCCCTTATTATTCATTAAAAATGTACTAGTTCCACTGGTAGATTATTTCACTAATAAGTTACTTTTTATGATGAAGTAACAAAACTAAAAATGACAAAAATAGTCATAATATTACAAGAATAAAGTTGTACAAGACTAAAATTCGAGAATAAAGTTGTGCAACCATTATGGTAATATATGACGTTATTCTAAAAATATTACATTTCTCTTAGTACTACAACTTTATTTTGTATTTTGACCTAATAATTGTAATATTATGACTTTTTTGTCAGTGTTATGTTATGGCACTGATAATCCATTATCAGGACCAGTAATTTTTCATCATTATTAAGGAAATATTTCTTTAATACAATCTTCTATATCTTGCTAAAAAAAATATTTGTAAGTTAGTTAGGCTGTATTTCAATTTTGTACTAGAAACTAGACTAAAAATATTCGGTAAGATTGTGTGTATTTTCAGTGTCTTTTAAGAAGTTTAGTTGTTTTAGTTGAAATTATTTTGTCTGTTATCTCACAGAGCCGTCGCTGTACTTTGGGGAGCCTGAATATGTTGTGGAGGAGAGTTCAGGCTATGTGGAGGTGAAGGTCTGGAGGACGGGTACTGACCTGTCCAAGACGGCCACGGTTACGGTTCGCTCCAGAAAGAGCGATCCTGTTTCTGCAGAAGGTCAGACATTCGGTTTGACAACATCCGTGACCCCCAGTCCCTCTGATCAACCACCTTCTTCCTCTCTGTCTTTTAGCTGGACTCGACTACGTCGGCATCAGTCGCAACCTTGACTTTGCTCCAGGAGTCACCATGCAGACATTTAGGGTGACCATCTTGGATGACCTGGGTCAGCCAAAACTGGAGGGGCCCGAGACCTTTGACCTTGTGCTGAGGATGCCGATGAATGCTGTGTTAGGAGAGCCGAGCAAGACGACCATCACCATCAACGACACCGTCACTGACTGTGAGCGCAGGAATTATTACCACTGATCTGAAAAGGTCATAGACTGGAGGAAGAGTTGATTGATTTTATATCACACTGATAGTTAATAATATTATTTATAGCAATTATAAGATGTTTGAGCTGAATGTGTGCGTGGTGAATTCAGAGTTTTTGCTTTCTAAATTTTTTTTATGTGTTTACTATAAAGGTCTTATTTTGTCAAAATGATTAAATACTGTATATTTATTGTTATTATCTTATTAGCATATGATTTTATTGTTGATATGTTTATATTAAGTTTACATTTAAAAATCTGATGAAACAGTTTTTCAGAATTTATATTCTGAAAAACTGATTTCACTTCAATTTTTAGAGTTATTTTTTAAAAGCCCATCTAGGGACAAGTGCTGCAAATTAGCTGTTGCTATTGCACCATGATGCAAACATGGGACTGCTGTTTTATTCAGTTTGTCTATGTCAATGTGTCTGTCCCTATCAAATAAACTTTAATAATAATAATAATATCTTTTTCTCAAATTGATTCAGACATTTCATTTACTCAATACATTTTCAGATAAGATATTTTCTCTTCAATTTGCTTTTGCTTTGATAATGAAAACTAACTGGGTCAGAGTTCTTGCTGATCCGGACCTCTGGACACCAACCCAAACTTTCCGTTACTGACTTTTCTGAACGTACGATGATCATCTTGTAACAGAACGATTTTGTCTCAGTGCCAAAGGTTCAGTTTAAGGAGGGGAGCTACAAGGTGGATGAATCTGACGGCGAAGTGAGCGCCGTGGTTTACCGCAGCGGAGACGTCAGCCTCAGATCCACAGTGCGCTGCTACACCCGGCAGGGATCCGCTCAGGTTATGATGGACTTCAGCGAGAGGCCCAACACCGACGCCTCCATCATCACCTTCCTGCCAGGTGGGAAACCATTACAGCTCCACACGCCTCACTGTCCCTGTTGTCAACTCTTGTGCCATCTGAATGTTTGTGCTTCGCTAGGCGAGTCGGAGAAGCCGTGTGTGGTCGGCCTGATGGACGACTCGGTCCACGAGGAAGATGAGGAGTTCCGCTTGGTGCTGGGGAGTCCGAAGAGCAAATCCCCGTACGGAGCGTCGATCGGGGAGCAGAAGGACGCGCTGGTCACCATCACAGACCAGAAAGACAGTATGAAATGCGTCTAGTTGTCAAAAGGATTTTGAATTGGTAAAACAAATCTATGCTCAGTAATAGAAACAGGATTCAGTCGCCTCCTTTTATTTAGAAGAGTTTAATAAATTACACAAAAGCTGATTTGGGTGAAGCAAAGTTGGCTTTTCAGTAAAGGTCTCTGGATAAGCTCAGCATAAAAGTTTAGTTGTAAATAAACTAATACTTTGTATTGTAGTTAACATTTTCTATTACAAGAAAGTGATTTTACATAATTAAAAATATAGAGATTAATAAACATATTTTTATCATTCTTGAGCGTCTAGAAAAAAAACTTGGTTATTTCTGAGTTTTGAAGTCAAAAATTTTCGATGTTTGAAATTCAGAAATTTACATTTTTTTTCTGGATTTTTTTCATAGATTAATGTCAAATTTTCCAAGTTCTTTTTCTAGCAAATTCTTGACGTTTTAAACGCTGAAATTTCCACTTTTTTGTTTGTTTTAGATTAATATACAACATTTTTGGTGGAAATGTACTACTTTGTCGTACTTTCTGTCGATATGAGCTCAACTTAATTTTATTTTATTTGTGTGAAAAAAATATGCTCTTTCACAGTTTTACTGTATGCATCTCCCTGTTTTTAGAGCCCATCATCCGTTTTTCTGAGATCAAATACAGCGTGCGAGAACCTCAGGTCAAAGGTGAGGTGGCCAGAGTGAAGATCCCCATCCTGCGTATTGGAGACACATCCAAACTGTCGGTGGTGCGGGTCCACACCAAGGACGGCTCTGCCACGTCTGGAGAGGATTACAACCCGCTGTCTGAAGGTAAAAGGCCCCGGTTTGGGTTTGGGTTTCTGTTTTCTGCTCCTTTCCGCTGCCCGGTTCTCACCTCCCGCTCTGCGTTTCAGACGTGGCGTTCAAGGAAGGTGAGAAGGAGCACTTTGTCGAAATCGAGATCCTGTATGACGGCCACAGAGAGATGAGAGAGGCTTTCACGGTTCACATGAAGCCCGACGACAACATGGTGGCTGAAATACAGGTGAGCCAAAGGCCGCGTCGCGTGGCGCACAAAAACAAATAGAAACCAGCAGCGTTCTGCACGGCTGCGTACGGGAACACGCATCCCCTGGTGTCAGTCCGTGTTAAAATAGGCAGGCAGCAGCTGGCAGTGCTGTCAGCACAGCCAGGCCTTTAAAAAGCTTTTCCCTCTGGAATGAGATGCTGCAGAGCCCAACAGAAGACAAACCTATAAACAGAACTGGGACATTCTACCCACACGCGCTGCAGCAGCCACATGCCATTCAGGTTGGAAATAGGTTATCACTTCCAAAATTGTTTCGCGCTTCATTATATCGTAATTAAAACTGTAAATCCCAAAAGGAGCACAGTGTTCTCTGATTTAAATCTGCATTCAGGGAATCTCACCCACTCCCATTTGATCTCTGATTATAATTAGAGTCTGAAAGACGTGTATGAGTTAAAATTAGGTGCAGAAATGATCTTAATGCCCAATGAAAAACAGAGAGACATGTGATGACCTGAGTGAGAGATTTAAAAACTTTCTGACAGAATTAAAGATATGAATCACAGATGTATTTAGAATGACCAAAATGAGAGTTAAAATTTAGATGAAAACATTTGAGAGGATTTTAAGAAAAGAAAAATAAGTAAGTCAGAAACTGCAAGTTTTAATAAATCAATACTTGCAGATTCAATCTCTTCACTTCCTGTAAGACGTGACAGTGGAGAGAAATCAAACCACATAAGCAACAGAAAGAGCTTTCAATGAATGAATGAAGGAATGTTTCTCTGTCCCCATTATTTGTTGGAGACGTTACAGTTCCCACATGTTCAGTGTTTTCCTCTCCCTGCCAGATGAACAAGGCCATCGTGTACATTGAGGAGATGGACAGCGTGGCAGACGTCACGTTCCCTGCTGTACCTCATGTGGTGTCGCTCCTCATGTACGACGACACGGCCAGAACCCGGGACCGGCCCAGTCCTCCCAACGGATACCCTGTCGTGTGTGTGACGGTGGGTCCAGTCCTGCTTCCTCTGGTCCATCCACTGATGTCCAAAATGTAACTTATATTAAAGTTGATTTTTAATCTCTTCCTCTTTGCTTCCAGGCCTGCAACCCAAAGTACCACGACTTTGATAAAACGGGTTCCATCTGCTCTGCAGAGAACATCAACGACACTTTGACCCAGTACCGCTGGCTGATCAGCGCTCCAACCGGACCAGACGGAGTGACCAGCCCCATGAGGGAGGTGGACACCAACACCTTCTTCACCAACACCAAATCCATCGCCTTGGACTCCATCTACTTTCAAGCTGGTTCCAGAGTTCAGTGCGCAGCAAGAGCCTTCAACACCAACGGAGACGCTGGCTTAGAGCTGTCCAGTCCCATCTTTGTCATCAGTACGGAGGAAGGCGAGTATTAGAAGACGAAGCTCTCAGTTCAAACCTCTGGGAGTTGGGGCTGAAACGATTAATCGGATTACTAATGATTAATCAGTAATTGAAATAATTGATTAACTGGAGTATAAAGATTTTAAAAAGTCATTTGCTGATAGAAGAACATTTTCAGAGTAATTAAGCCAAAACTGTATCAAAAATATGTATATTTTGCATTTAAGATTAACTAAAAAAAACATTTGTGAATATGTTTTACCCAAAACTGAAGTGGCATAGTTTTAGCTTCACCTTGTTCAAATTCTGTCAAATACATCTTATATTAATCATCTTTTGCTATCCGATTATTAATCAGTTAAGTGATGAAATTGTCACCAGATTAGCCATATACTGTATTGATGACCAATCAAAGAGTAAGGCTCAGATTTTGCAACAAATGATCAAGCGTACACTAAAAAAATGCCAAATTATTGTCTGTTTGGCAATAAAATGTTCATTTTCTCATTTACAAAATAGACCAAATGATTTGCATCTTTAATGTATTTTTAATATTCTATAAAATGCGACCGTTTTTTTGTCTGATGAATCGATTAATCTTCAAAATAATGAGAATGGTAGAGAGAAATCAGTAACTTGAATAAATGCTAGTTGCAGCTGTGAGTTAATTCATTTTTAATTGATTTTAATGCCAGGAATGTGTCAGCCTCGCATCCCGGGAACTGTGGGAGCAGAACCTTTCTCTGCAAAGATCCGTTACACGGGTCCTGATGACCCAGACTTCCCCAACCTTATCAAACTGACCATCAACATGCCGCACATGGATGGTAATTATCTTCACACACAACTATTGTTATTTTGGTCATACTGACCAAAATGCTGAGCTGCTTTCCCGTCCCCAGGGATGCTGCCGGTCATCTCCACCAGGCCCTTGTCTAACTTTGAGCTCACGCTGAGCCCGGACGGCACACGCGTGGGGAACCACCGCTGCTCCAACCTGCTGGACTTCAATGAGATCCAAACCGGTTACGGCTTCCTCACAGACGCAACAAAGAACCCTGAAATCATCGGGGAGACGTCGCCGTACCAGTACAGCACCGCCATGCGTTCGGCCAATTCACTGCGCTTCTACAGGAACCTGAACCTGGACGCCTGCCTCTGGGACTTCACCAGCTACTACGACATGTCCGAGCTGCTCAACGACTGCGGCGGTTCCATCGGCACTGACGGACAGGTCAGCTGGTTCTGTTGTATTAAAGGTCCACAGTAATTCTGTGTGATTTAGCCATAGGTTGATTTCTGTGATTCACAGCTCGAATAATGTTCTCAGATTTGCAATGATCTTCAATTTTGGTTCCACCTTAATTATTATGCTTCCCTAAACAGGTTAGAATGGGTTTATGGGCTACATAAGACATGCTGATTATGTTTTTGCACAAATTATTTTTAGATGATGAGATTTCAGAGATTTAATGCCTCTGTCACTTTTAAGCCAAAGAAGCTGCAGCTGGTCTCGCCCTCTAAATGTTAAGCTGCAGATGCATCCTTTGTTACTGAATTTATGGAACTGAATTAATTGTTTATTTGGCTCTTTTGTGTATTTCTGATTTTGTAACCTGAAGTGGTAAATAAAATATCTGCAGAATTATTCCGACTAATAGGATTAACAGTTAGTTATGAGAGAGTAAAGGATGTAGGTGTTGCAATGTCCGATGGCTAACAGATTGATGGATTCCTACAGAAAACTACTGTAGGAATCAATTTTGCTTTTGCTTCATTTTTGTGAATAAATACATTTTGTGTGTTTTGTACAGTTGAGATTCTACAAAATCAAGTATGATATTGTATAATTAAAAGTAGGCGTACTTTCTTTTCGATAGGAACTGATTAACTTTCCAGGATGTCTTTTTTCTTACCTTCTAGGTGTTGAACCTGGTCCAGTCCTTCGTCACTTTGCGGGTCCCTCTGTTTGTGTCCTATGTCTTCCACTCCCCTGTCGCTGTCGGAGGCTGGCAGCACTTTGACCTGCAGTCGGAGCTTAAGCTCACCTTCGTTTATGACACGGCCATCCTGTGGCAGGACGGCATCGGCAGCCCGCCTGAAGCTGAGCTACAAGGTACTTCAGCTCCTCTCTGCTAGTCCCTGCCAACAAAACTGTAGCTGCTTTTCCATTACAAATCTTTTTTGCTATTCTGCAAATGTCATAAAAACACAATTTCACAATTGCAGCGTTGCCGTGAAATTAGAAATTTGATTAAAATAACACATCTTGTTCACACAATATGTCATTAAAAATTGCAGCAATGACAGATATAAACAGTTATATTATATATATTTCAGCTATCAGAGGAGATGTCATGTAAGAGCAGCTACATCTGCAGCGTTTTGGGGAACTCGTAGTTGGCCATTTTTACAGAGGAGTGATGGATTCAACACTTTCAAATGGAAACACAACTTTTTATGTGACGATGCTGTGAGATCTCTGATGGATCCAGCAGCACATTGTCAGAAAAAGCAATTGTCAGATTACCACTTCCTGTTTTCTTCTTCGCTGTTTCCACCTGTAGCAACATCCAGTTGTTGGTCGTGTGACTGTTGTGATGCGAAAAGAACTTTCCATTGCAGTTTTGCCAATTATATCTATTTGATAAGGCCAAAAAAACTTTTTATTGAAAAACGTTTCCATTAAGCAAATTTATTTTTGTAATTTCATTTCTTTGCTTAATGGAAATGCAGCGAATGTGGTAAAGTTGAGAACATTGTCATCTTCTGTTGCTATAGGAGCCATGTATCCCACCAGCATGCGCATAAATGAGGAGGGACGGCTGGTGGTCAACTTCAAGACCGAGGCTCGATTCAGGGGACAGTTTGTTATGTCTCATCCAGGTATGAGCTTGGCGCCCTCATTGCATACATTCATACCCTAAACTTGTCCTGAAGGATAATTCTGTACAAGCAGGAGCATATTGGGTTACTCTGTGGCCAACATCCTCTCTTCATCTATTTGTGGAGTTCCGCCTCTGGGGTCTTTCTCTTGTGAAACTGCCAAAGGTCATTTAAGCAAATGTTGAAGTGACCCTGCAGCATTTACAGTTGGGGCTCCAAGAATGCCCCTATAAATATTAACAGACCTGCTGTTTAGATGAGGTATAATGCTGTCCGTATTCGTATTTGTCTCCAGGAACCAGTGTGTCATCCTTGGTAATGTGTGCCGACATTCCCGGACTGACCTTTACCCTGGCGATGGCCAGAACTGAGCCGACCTACAACCAGCCCATGCAGCAGTGGAGTTTCATCTCAGATTTTGCAGTGAGTCATTTTGTTCCACCCTTAAAAGGAGAAGCAGCTGAATGGTCCCAACGATTCACTGGGCGTCTGGTTTGTAGGTGCGGGATTATTCTGGGACCTACACAGTGAAGCTGGTTCCCTGCATCGCGTCGCCCAATGGAGAGTTCAGCATCCCTCCTGTCTGCCACCCGAGAGAAGCGCTGACTTTTGACATGGACATTCGCTTCCAGCAGGTACATCAACCCCACTAGTTACTCAGGGCACAATTCAGCAGAACAAGGTTTTCTTTCAGCAAATGGAAACTGAAATGTGTTCAATTCCAGTTCTTTGCTGAAATTAGATAGATAGTAGTTTATACTACTACTTAAATATGATAATAATAAGACTTCTGTTTGAAAGCCTACCTAGATAAAAGTGGTTTTAAAGAACACATTAAAACTTGTTTCTAAAAAGTGGAAGATCTTTGATCTAAAAGTTTAAGTCAAGTTATTTAATTAGCACATTTCAGCAACGAGGACATTCAGTGTTTTACACTATACAGTAACAAATAACCTGCCACCATAGCAAATTTTGCTGGATGATAAATTGTCCCAGAAGTTATTGTGATAAACGATAATATGGTTGTTTTGAGGCCATTTTTAAGTACTGTTGTAATGGTAATACCAAATAATGCAAGAACACATTTTCATGTATCAATACACTTTAAATTCTACCAAATATTTAACTGGAAGACATTTTAAATATCCAAAATAAATAAACAAAACAACAAATAAAATGAATTATGATGTCTCTGTAGACAAAATTGTTCTTTAAAAAAGATGCTGGTTAAGAGCAGAGCACCAGGATAAAGTCTTTTATCATCCAGTTTTTGGGGGAAAAAAAGTGAGAAAAGAGAAAAAAAATGAATTAATTTATCACGCAATTAAATGTATCACTTATTGCAACAAGCCTCGTAACAATTATGGAACAATAATGATCAGTGTTCCAGTTATTCTTAATCAAAGGTGACTCCTAACAGCTGTGTTGTTTAAATTAACTCAGTGTTTCGGCTGTTTTGCAGTTTTCTTGAAGTTTGTTCCATATTAGTGGTGCATAAAATGACTTGGTGACCTTGATTCAGCTCCGGCGTAACGACCTGCTGGATGTGTCATCCTGCTCCTGTAGGTGAGCGACCCAGTGGCGGCTGAATTCAGTCTAAACACCCAGATGTTCCTGCTGTCTAAGAAGGAGCTCTGGCTGTCTGACGGCTCCCTGGGCTTCGGAGAAGGAACTGATGCTGCTTTTTCAGAAGGTTAAACACCACTGCCATCTGGTGGAGCCACAGGATAATACAACCTTTATGACTCAAGACTCCCTCACATCTGCTGTCCTTTTGTTTCAGGCTCCACGATTTACGGCCGTGTCATGGTGGACCCCGTCCAGAACCTGGGCGACTCCTTCTCCTGCAGCATTGAGAAGGTCTTCCTCTGCACTGGGGCGGACGGATACGTCCCCAAGTACAACCCTACCAACAGGGAGTACGGCTGCCTGGCAGACGCTCCCTCTCTGCTCTACAGATTCAAGATCTTGGTAGGATGCAACAAAATTTGAGGTGTTTTAGAAGATTTGTTGCTGTTACTTGTTGTAATTTTAATACATGTTGTTCTTCAGGACAAAGCCCAGCCAGAGACTCAAGCTTCAGCGTTTGGAGACGTTGCTTTTAAGGCCAAACTGGCCCAAGATGCACCTGGAGCTCAAACGTTGGTCACACAACCAGGGTCAGACGGTTTCATGCTGTCTTCTTCACCACTTTTTCAGGTCAGTGTCTCTCAGACTGATGATGTCCAGCAACAGGGAGTGGAAAAAAATTGGGGGGGTTTCTGAAAACTTGAAGATAATGCATCTCTCAGGTCTTTGTTCAGTTTTCCTCCTGCTTTTTAAAAACACACCTCAATAATACAATAGTTGATTAAGTATTTTTGGTCAACTTTCTAGTGGAAATATTTTAGTACATAGTGAAATAAGACAAAACCAGCTTACAAGTTACTTCAAGATATAGATGTTTATTTTAAGTTAATTCTTAAATGTTGATTTAAGAAAAAAAAAGGACTAGTGCCTCACAGATTGGAAATAATAACCAATTGTCATTAGCACTACCAAAAAAGTCTACGGTCTTCTTGAGAGTTCAGCTAATCAGCTCCAACAGAAATAAATGGTGAGTGATCTTCAAATCAGACAAAATGGGTGTCAATCAACTCAGCTGTGTTTGTGCTGGTTTATGCAGCAAAAATTTTAATTTGTGCCGCTTTGGCTTTTAAGATATTAATGAAAGTGTAAAGGTCAAAAGGTCAACCAGCCCCCCCCCCCCCACACTTTTATGAAATCAAACAAATTTGGTGTCAAACCTTAGTGCTCCATTTGTGCTGGTTTGTGCAGAATTTTTTTTTTTGTTTTGCCGTTATTAATTTAAAGATATAAAGAAATGTTACTAGAGGTCATCTAAGGTCAACCAACCCCCCACCTTTTTCATATCAGACAAAATGGGTGTCAATCAACTCAGCTACGTTTGTGCTGGTTTGTGCAGCAAACCTTTTTGTTTGTGCCACTATCATTTTAAGGAAATAAAGAAAGTTGGATTTCGTAAAAGCTTGGGGGGCTGGTTGACCTTTTGACCTTTACACTTTCATTGATATATTCAAAGCCAAAGCAGCACAAACAAAAAAAAACGAAAATTTTTGCTGCACAAACCAGCACAAACGTAGCACAAACGTTTGACACCAATTTTGTCTGATTTAAAGAAGGTGGGGGGGGGGCAACTTCACTCAGGTGAAAACCGTATTTTTATAAAAGCCACTGCAGCTTTAAGAGGGAAGAAGAATAGAAACATTCCTGCTCTGTTTTCCAGGTGGCTGCTGGTCGGGAATGGTTCATCCACACCATCTACACGCTCCGCTCCAGAGACAACGCCAACCGTCACATTGGCAAACGCAGCGTGGGTCCCGTCCGGCACAGCGTCTGGAACGCGGGGGGTCGCCATCGCAGGGCCGCCCCGCCGCTCTCCGGTTCTGCTCTGGTCCAGGACATCGGCATCAAAAACAACCGGGGCACCAACCTCCAGCACATCGCTCTGGACCGATCCGACCGCATGGTGGTGAGCCAGCGGCAACCCTGGGCGCCGAGCGGTGACCGCCTCCTGGTGGAGCGCCCCCTGCTGGAGAGCTCGGGCAGAGAGCCGGCTGACGCCCCCTTCCTGCCCGCGCTGGTGGGGATCGCAGGTCTGGCCTTCCTCGTCTGCCTCGTCGCCATCGTCGTCATTCTGCTGCTGAGGCGCAAGAGGAAGGAAAAGGAAGCTCAGTTCCCTCCTTACGCCGCTTCCTCCTCATCTGCCTACTCAGGCTACAGGCCTGCAGGCATGTGGAGCAGTTCAGACAGTTCTGAGGTCTAAACGCGGCTCCGATGCTCTTCCTCTTCAGTCTCCTCTTGAAAAGACTGCAACAGTCTTCCTCACCACTGTGCCTTTGATTGTAGCGCTGGATAAAGCCGAGCGCAGCGTGTGGACAGCGAAGGCTGTGGGCGCTCAGGGCCCTCATGCAGACAGAGTCCCAGCTTTGAGGCTCATTTTAACGCTTGTGCCTTGATGAAGCCTTTTCAGAATTATGGAAATATGTGGATTCTACCCTAAAATACTGGCCTTGTTTATCTAATGTCCTTCTGTAACATATTACAGTTTATCCTGTTTGCAGATGCATGCAGTAACACTGCAAAAACACAAAATCTTACCAAATGGTTTTGGTCTAGTCTGGTTCAAATGTCTTAGTATTTCCTGAAATATGTAGGAGCTTGTTTTAAGTGAATAATTCTCTAATGTTGATCTAAAAAGTAATAGTTTCACTGGTAGATTAATTATAATTATAGCATATTATAAGTGAAACAGTTTGTCAGTGGATTTAGTAATTTCTAAAAAGAATTATTTACACAAACAAGCTTTTATTTTGCTAAAAAGTTGCATGCAGGTTAGTTTTGTCTTATTTCAAGAGTAAGATATTTAAACTAGAAGCCAGACCAAAAATATTTGGTAAGATTTAGTTTTTTCAGCCTAAATGAAACAAATTCACAACTAAATGGAAACGTTCATCACAAAAGCCAATTTTTCTATGCATAACTTTTATTTTATTTTTTATTGTTGTAATTCATTATTGAGTTTTGTGACAAGCAGAGTAAAAAAGACTGAATGGACAAAGCAGGTTTGAATGAAATGTTACGTCAGCTGATTAACAGCACTACATTGTTAAAGGGATTGTAAATGCACCATGAAACACGTTTGTTCAGACTGAGCTGTGTAAATATGAAAGGAGGGCTCAATTTAAATGTTCAGTTTTGTTGATCAGTTCAAGAAGAAAAACAAAACATTTTCATAAGGATATTAAAGAAGCAAAATGTCTTTGGTAACAAATTCAAAGCTTTGGATAAACTACATTTTTACAGCCAAATGTAATGTCATTTTTTCCTTTAAGAAGAGTCTTCTTTAAAGAGGGATGTATTTGTTTCTTTATTACTGAATTGTTCCTTTTCACAA
Organism: Micropoecilia bifurca; assembly: GCA_903067075.1. Lineage (NCBI taxonomy): Eukaryota > Metazoa > Chordata > Actinopteri > Cyprinodontiformes > Poeciliidae > Micropoecilia > Micropoecilia bifurca. The sequence continues at coordinate 58,369 of CAEGAF010145511.1, forward strand.
ATGAAGGGAAAAATAAAAACTACATTTATGTGATGTCAAAATGTTAAAACTGCTTTGAAGATGTAATCCAGAGCTGCTTTGTGTACATATGGGATTGATGACATCACAAGAGTAGAGCTGAACACCAGGCACTTTGGCAGACTGGCAACTTTTGGTAGATTTAGATTGTGAAGCGTTCGACTTGGCCTGTCTCTTTAAGACACGCCTCCTTCAGTACGTCTGTCATCCATTGATGCTGTTTATGACCTTTCTTACAAGCAGCTCCAGAATGAGTCAAAAAAACACTGGGTCTGTTTTGAACGAGGGAACAGCAACTGGATTCGACTTCACACCTTCAGCTCATCATAATGCTTATCCAGGCCATTTGACTGTTCCAGAACCAGCTGCAGAATGAGTCAAAGTAACTCTGGGTTTGCTTTTGATGGAGGGACATTTTAACATGATATAAAGCTCTAAAAAGTCAAATTTACATAAAGCCTAATTGAAAAACATTTTAAAGAGGAGTTATGTACTTTGCAGGTACATATATCAAAATCTACAGTCCCTTCAGTTGTTATATATCTAAAATAACTATTTGACTTCGGATCATAACTGTATCCGTCTCTTTAAGAACCTTGTAGCGGTTCCATTATAACGCTTCTCTCATTTGTTCTTAGGAGCAGAATGAGTCAAACGCTGCTCTGGGTTTGTTTTTGATGAGGAAATGGCATTAAAACATGACAAATCTAAAATAAATAGACGTTCATGGCCTATTCTACTGGGGGCAAATATGATCCAAAGCTTAATTTCATAGAAAAGCCTAGCTAGTAGTTTTAATATAAAAAGGGGAGATTTATTTGTGATGCTCAAAAAGACATTTTATAATCCAAAGAGATGCAAGAACAGATGTTTCCAAAAAAAAAAAAAAACAAAGGGTACATTTTGAGCAATGGAATGCAGTGCAACCAAATGGTATAAATACAATTATTTCAGTTGACATCTAAAAACAAACAAAACCACTAAACAATCAATCCAAACCAGCACAGCTGAAGTGTTGAGGCCAGTGACGACGACGCAGGCCTGTAAAGCGACACGTCCCTAAAACAACCGGATCAGTCGTGGTGGGTTTTAAACACAGTACATTATCACAGCCTGCAGGACAGACGGAGACTAGGACTAATGACGCTGGAGCTGGTTGACATGGTCAAATTCTCATCTTTTATTTTGTGAGCTGCTTCACAACTTGAGCTTCTTCCTGCGTCCTCGGCCGTCGGGGGTTCCCTCCGCTTTACGCTTCTGCGCCTGGAAAAGAGTTGAGATGGAGAAACGCTTTCAGAGAGACGGATGTCAGGGAAACTGCTAGTGATTTCAGGAATCGATTCATCAATTTTTCTGACGATTCTACAGATTTCTCATTTAACCACTTCATTTGCCATTCATTAAAAGGTGCACATAAATATTTGAATTCCTTTATTAAATAAGAAATGTAATATTTCATTGCCTAAAGGTTTACCACAGCATTCCTTTAGTAAGTCTGAACCAGGTGGAGCTAAACTATTTTGCCTAAAATACATTTACAGACCATTTTTATCTATACTAAATAAATACTAAATGTAATTCTGGCTTGGTTACAGCTGAATGTGTTGTTTTTTTCACCAAATGGCATTTTATTTGAGTCTGTCTACTATAGTTAACAATTAATTTATGACTAAATCAGTTGGCGATTATTCCGATAATCGATTCGTCGCTTCAGCCTTCATCCCGTCTCTCTAAGGTCCGACTTACTGAGCCGCTCTTTGGTCCCCTCTTCTTTTTCTCGGCCTTCTCTCTCTCCTCCAGCTCCATGTTCTCTCTCTCTATCAGCGTGATCAGAGTGTTGCATCGCCTCTGCAGCTCCTACGTCAACAGAACAAGCCCCTAAAGTTTCACTTGCGTCCACCAACAGAAGAGGGAAAACGGACCAAGAAATCTCCAGGAAGACTGGACTCACCATGGCCGTCCTGGACTTGAGGAACCAGTCGAAGCGGAACTGGGGCGAGTTGCGGATGCACTGGCGGAGCTCGTCGTAGACGCTCTCCTTGTCGAAGCCCAGCTTGTGCAGCATGCAGATGAGGAAGCGATCCTCCTCCTCCGTGTAGTTCTTGCCCTTGTTGGTGCCGTAGGAGATACGGAGCTGATGGAACGGAGCCTTGTAGCGTCCAATCTGCACACAGGAACAGGTTGGGACACATCACAGCAAAATTAAAGCATTTTCAAAGTTTTTTAACTTTTCAACACCACACAGTTCAGAGATAAAAACAATACAAATTAACTAAAAAAGGTTAAGTTTGATTCACTAATGTTTATTACTGTTAATAATATATTGTTATAGTTTCCTATATTCTGCAGAAGGAACGAAGTAATCCTAAATAAAACTATTTTAAGTTTTGAAATGTCTCACTCAAACACTGTAAAACTGAAACTGAAAAAATAATTACACTGATTAAAGTATAAAATATAAGCCAATCTTAATTTTAATTACACAGCTCAATAGGTTATTAAAAAATTGGAAATAATGTCTAGAAATATTCTCGCTATGTTTTCTGGCATTTATCAACTAGAAATAATTTCTTTAATTCCAACAGATCAAAAAAAAAAAAGAAAGAAAGAAAGACAGTTTGGTCTGATTTATCTTCTGTGTCTCGATTAGGTGCATGAAACTATCTGGTTTCAACTGTAAAATAACACTTTCCAAATTTAGCTTTTTAATCAAATGTTAGTTTGTACTTTATTGCAAATCTGTTCAGTTAGAATATCAAGTGTTTCCAAGAACTTTATATATAAATGAAGCCCTTTAAAAACCTGGAGCATTTTGGAGCTCCAGCCTGATGCTGATGTTGTCAAACCAACAGACTCACCTTGGAGTCCAGAGCTTTCTTGATGCTGATTCTTCTCTGAATTCTGGCTTCTCCTCTCTCGATCTGGGCCATGATCTTTTCGATATCCTGTAACTCGTTGCATCGCTCCCAGAAAACGGCTGCAAAGAAATAAAGGACACATACAAAGTTAGAAAAATACTCCACACAAAACTAAATTCATACTTAAATTATTTACATATGTTTATTAATTACCAGAATATTCCATAACTTCTTCAGGTGTTTTTCCCTCGACCTCTCTGGCGATGTTCTCGATATCGTCTCTTCCCCATTTCTCGTTGGCTTTAATGAACTGGTTAAAATCTCGTTTACTCCAAATTGTGAATCCCTGCAAAAAAAAAAAAAAAAAACGCCAAAACTGATGAATGTAGCAAAGATCAATGATGTTTCTCCTCATTTACTCCTGAGAAACAAAACTATGCTGCGCTTTGTAGAATTATATAAAGGAATACAATTAAATGTATTTTTAAAGACATTTTAATAGTTTTGTGGTGAATAATGGAGGTAAAGGTTCATGTATTTATTGAAACGTACAGTAGTGCCTGCAGATAAAAAAGAAGTTTCCATTAATAACAAAAAAATCAACAAGGAATTAAGGTTGGAAGACAAAACTACATACAACATTTTGAACCAAGATTATGCTTAATTTGCTTGGTGAAATTCTTAATCTTGTAATAAATAAAACAGGAAATACAGTTTGGTGAAACCATTAATTTAAACTTATTTTCCTTGTTTTGCATTTTCTAAACCCTGAAAAGTATCAAAAAATAATAATTTAAATTTCAATCCTTAGAGACTAAAATACCATCTGACCTGAGTCTAGAGTCTGATCATGCAGGCTTTTTAATTCATTTATGTTTGAACTTAGAAAAAAAGACTAAAAAAAAAACGCAACACAGTGCTTTTATTTTGAAAATCCTGGCAATGATAATGCGAGTTTGCTTTGGTATAATCAGGATTGTTCTGAGTGAATAAGGATAAATTAAACACATCATTTCACAGAATATGCTCATTGCATCAGTTTGATGCTCATTGCATCAGACTGACTTTCTCTTGTGGTTTCAGAACATAACGGGTCAAAGTCTCAGTTCTTTACAGACGTGTTAAACCAGCCGATCTGGGTGAGAATGATCTGTACCTGCTGCAGCAGATTCTCTTTCTCCTCCAGCTCCTCCTCAGTCAGAGCTTCGGCCTCGTCGATCTTGGCCTGCTCTTCTTTTTGGACCTGGGCCGAGTTGGGGATGTCGGGATTACGTGGAACCTGGACCAGGAGGCAAAGTTAAACAATAAAACATCTGAAAAGACACAGCCTGAGGAATTTAATCCACTGAATTTGAGCTCTTTTAAACCTTGTATCCGATGGTCTTTCTGTAGAACAGGATCTCTTTCTCCAGAAGCTCAAACAGGCGTGGAGGGAAGAACTGGAAGTCCTGGACGTTTGGCTGCTTCGGCGGACGAGGAGCCTGTAAAAACAGGGAAAACATTTTAATTAAGAACAAAACAATCCTGCTGTTCTTTACATTGAAACAATCAAATTAAATCAAATTAAAGCAAATTAACTTCCTGCTCAAATTAAATGCTTAAACAAAATATAGGTCATAGAAAGAATTGCGCAACATTTCCTGACATGTCAATTTGCTGAATTATTTCAATTCAGCAAATTTGAAATAATGTAGGCAATTTAACTTACCTAAAATAATAAAACTTAACTCTAATTTAACTTCAGATACTGAGAAAAAAAAAATCTATTTTTATTAGGTGTATGAAAATATCTGGTTTTAACTGTAATGTTTTCCAAATTTAGGGTTTTAATAAAACATAAGGTTGCAGCTTGAATATCAAGCATTTTCCAGGACTTCCTACAAAAATCAGGCATTTTCCAAACCTTGAAAATTGAAGCTCAAGCATTTAAAGCACTCTTGTGACTCCAGATTATAAAGTCTTGGTGTTAGTAGAGCCATCTGGTCCTACCTTGGGTGCTTTGGGCTCACTGACTCGCAGAGCCTCCCTGAAATACGCATCTACGGCGTAATTGGCTTTGCGTTCTCTTTTGGGAGGCTCAATCCAGTTGGTGATGACCTGCAAAGACAAAACAAACCCAAGTTATAAAATATGACACATGGATGACGACGGCTGTTGCTGGTCAGGATTTTGACCTTCTTCTTCTCTCTGTAGTCCTCTCCTTCGAACGTGTAGACGCTGGTGTTCTCGGTGTCCATGGTGAAGTTCCTCAGCGTGCTTTCACCCAGAGACGACAGCTTCTCTTTCATCTCCATGGTCTGGCAGAAAACAACCAGTGGTTTACATTCACAGGGAAAACGGCTGAAACCTTTTAGGAGCAGCTCGTCTGAAATCCTCTGCAGGATTCACCTTTCTTTCTCCGCGCTCCAGGATCGCATCGATGTCATCGTCTGTGATCTCGCTCTCTTTGGAAGCAAACACGTGTGTGGCGCCGTGCCGGATGATGGACAACATCTCGTCTTTACCCAGCTTGTTCGCACTTGGATCCACAAGTCTTCCTGCAAAGGTAAAATCTTTTAGCTTTGCTTCCTCGTTGCACCAAATCCACTCCCGGAACGGACACGGGGCTCACCCTGCTGGATGACGATGGAGTCCAGGCGCAGCTTCATCTCGGCCCTCTCCACAATCCTCTCCTCCACGGTGTTTTCCGTGATGAAACGGTAAACACGCACCTGCTTCTGCTGACCGATTCTGTGAGCTCGATCCTAAAAGGAAAAGCGGACAGCTCTCCATCTTCTGCTTTCTTCAGACAGAAACTAATTAACCGCGTTTGAAAGCAGCATCGCTCACCATCGCCTGCAGGTCCACCTGGGGGTTCCAGTCCGAGTCGTAGAGAATGACAACGTCAGCTGTAGCCAGGTTGATGCCCAGACCGCCGGCCCTGGTGCTCAACATGAAGATGAACTTTGAGCTGTCTGGATCGTTGTAGGCGTTGATGGAGATCTGGTGGCATTAGAGAGAAACCGCTTTGTTCAGAGTCAAACGATGCCAGTAAAGGTTTCCCCTCAAACAAGCACAAGCCTGGGGGTAGGGGGAGCCCAACAGTGGCCACCAGGTTTTTGTTTTAAAAGCTGACAAGAAATTTGATGATGTGTTTTTGGAATCCGTAAAAATGTCTTGCATCAGGCAAACACAAAAATTATTTGAACTTGAAAAATTTTAACATCAGTTAAATCCTAATCTTAACTATGTAAGTCAGGCAACATTTAAAAATAAAATAAATATTATTTTCAGTGTTTAATACACATGAACCTTATGTACCTGTCTTTCTTCGTGTGGTGTTTGTCCGTCCAGACGGCAATACTCGTAGTTCTTCCACATGCAGTAGTCCTCCAAGATGTCCAGCATCCTGGTCATCTGACTGAAGATGAGCACACGGGAGCCTAAACAGACAAACAAAACAGCAGCTCAGGACGCTTGGAGGTCACCCATCTGTCCATCCATCCATCTTCCGCTTATGCGGAGCTGGAGCAGAGGTAGCAGCCTAAGTAAGGAGGCCAGACTCCCCTCTCCCCAGCCACTTGGGCCATCTCCTCTGGGGGAACCAGAGATACTTTAACTCCTCCACTTGGGGCAGGACATCTTCGTGCTACATTGTTAAGCTCTGAAACCTTTGGAGAAAAACTGAACCTTTCCCATGTTTAGTAAAAATAATTTCTCTAATCCATTTACTCTTCCAGACCATGTCAGTCTGATATGAAAAGCTAGCTAGTCAAAGAGCCTACACACTAGGGCTGTATAATATCAATATCGCGATATATATCAATATCGCGATATATATATATATATATATATATATATATATATATATATATATATATATATATATATATTGTGTCGAAGAGAAAAAATGATATTCAGATCGGAGAGTATAAACAGAGACATCT
>CAEGAF010145517.1:0-15112 GCA_903067075.1 Micropoecilia bifurca
GTGTGTGTGTGTGTGTGTGTGTGTGTGTGTGTGTGTGTGTGTGTGTGTGTGTGTGTGTGTGTGTGTGTGTGTGTGAGAGAGAGATTGTGTGTTTTGCATATTTCCTTGCATGTCTATTAATGTGCAGGAACATAGTGTGTACTTATATAAATGTACAAGGCACATCGTATCCACAGGGGGTTTCCAGAGCAAATGGTTCAAGAGCAAATAAAACTTTTCATGGTGCAATAAATTGTATAGACAACACACAGGAGGTACATTGGTGCCAGTTTTAAGTTGAGAAACAACTCTGAAAATGTAGTAAAAATATATACATAGGGGCTCAGAAAATATTTATCACAAAAGCCTAAAAATACAGGCTTTTGCAGTGTGTGGCAAAAGTATTCATCGCCTTGTGAACTTTTCAATTTTGTGATATAATATTTAATGTGGTAGACTAACACGGAGTAATGCAGTATGACAAGTGGCACGAAAACGGTAATTATGAAGAAGTGTAGTTTAAAGTGTGTCAAAGGGGATAGAGCAAACGTGTGGAAGAACTGGCTCGGATCAAATTAGACCAACACTAAGCATGCAGTGAGAGCAAAACTCTCACTGCACACCACCCTGAAGACACCATCTCACTGTGAAACATAGTGTTGGATTGGCCCAAAGTTCAAAGGTAAGATCAAGTGAAAAATGTGTAGCAGGCTTTATGTAATTCTCTGACCCTCTCCAGTCAAGCTGCCTGAGCATAGTTTATTCGACAGAGCAACGGATACAATTTTGCTAATCTTGCAAAGCTTGCAGATGTATATCCCAGCAGTAACTCTATCAAAATGCAGTTCTACAAAGTATTGACTTGAAAGGGCTGAATCCAAATGTACGCCACGATTTGAAAATCGGGTTTCGCTTTCCTTTCACTTCATAATTAAGCACTGTTTTGTCCTGGTCTGTGCCCAACTAATGAAAAATGTGATATGCTTATATTTGTAGCTGTAATTTGGATTAAATTATATGTGAAAAAGTTCAGGCAGTATGAATACTTTTAGTTTCCTGTATTTATATTCTTAGTATGTGTAGACGTCGCTCTCCTAAAAAGTCAACGAAGCTCAATTGCATATTTTTAACATGTATAGAATTTTTTTTTATTAGCAAACAATGCTGCAAAAGAGGACTGTGAGCCTCTTGAGTTATTTTGCTGTGTTTCTAACTATCATGTGAGAGAGTCCCTGTGCGTGTTTTTGCTACTTTTTCCTTTTGTGATCTGTTTGTTTGTTGGAAGGCGTCCCTGTGCCTCTGGTTAGACAAAAGTGCTGCGTTGAGCAAAACCTCCACTCTACTTTTATGGTCACTGTGGGCCGTCCTATTTGTACATGCTTAAAGCAAATTAGACCAGCAGCTGTGTATGGCTGTCTTATTCAATTTTGGGTTTTCATAATAAGCATATCCTTTAGAAAGGTGATCAAATCCAGGAATATATCTTACATGTTTTAAAGAGTGACACCTTTTAGAGTTTTACAATACATCGGTTTTCTTTTTTTCTTTTTTTATACCTTAAAAATACAAATAAACAATATACATAGCAGTTTTAGTGCTCTGATGGGTAAAGAGGGAAAAAGACTTGACTGTGGATATTTTTCTCATGAAGAATAATGGCAAGGTACAGCAAGACAACCTTAAGGTGACCACTGTTGATAGCAGAAAACAAGTGGACCTGAGCTAACAAAATTTTACTTTGTTTGAAAGATTCATTGCAAAATGTCATAAGAAAAAGTATGGTTTTTAAATAAGCCAAAATAGCAGAAAACAAATGGGGCCACAGTTACAAACTTTAAGTAATGTATTTATTAATTCTAGTGAATCGTAGTAGTAAGCTTTTGTACACTCTGTAAAAATCTGCCAGTCAAACCAATTTCCTTTTTTTAAGGTTCTTTATAAAATATTAATTTTCTGAAAAAAGGACCAGGACACAGACCTGCCTCACCAGAGGTCGACAGACAAGGAGAAAGTTAACAGAGGTTTCAAACATAACTAAAATAATATCTCCTTTACTCCTTGGTAATACCAACTGTACTTGAACGATTTTGACAAAATAATATCTAAGAAAAAAGTTTGATTTGCCATCTTGTGTTGTTATTAGCAGATCCCTTAATTTTGCTGAACTGATAGTTTAGTCTTATGAATCAGTTTGTAATGAATGACCACCATGTTTAGAACCAGGAGAGACATCACTCTCTGTGGGTGAGAGAGTGGCTAGTTTTTACACAGAACCTAACACGTCTCATCACAGATAGAATTGTCTGAATTATTGACTTTATTGTACTAGGTTCAGGATTGCTTCTAATTTAATCTATTTTCCTGTTTCAATCAGTATCAGCCTTTGTAGGACTCTGATTCCTTTCGACATGCTTTTATCAGCTTTTACTCTTCCTTTGATGCAAGTTTGACCTCTGAACTGATTCTTCTTTCTTCAGTAACAACTTCCACACTGAAAAGTGTTGTACTTACTGTGACATGTTACAAATTACAAGTGATATGCAGGAAATAAAATAGGTTTTTTGAATTTCTGGCTGGCTGGTCACCTATCACTTGCTGGTAAAGTGGAATATCGGCTGATTCTGATCACCAGCTGATCCTAATTGACCTGATCAATAACATCTTCTAAATTTTGGGAGATTAAACGGTTGGGAGGAAGGATCTAATGAATCACTTGGATGATATTGCATTGTTTAACAAAACAGTTTTTGACAAATTGAGCAAATTGTAAAATAAGTATTAACCATTCAGATCTCAACAATTTGATCCAAATTTAAAATTGATCATAACATTAGTTCTCCATTTTTAAATGTCACATTTTGAAAGGTTTTAATATTTAAAATAAATATCACACACCAACATAATTTCCATGGATCATTCAAGCCTCCTTCATGTCTTGAGACAGTTGGGAAAATGGTAGGTAAATATATTTTCTGACAGTGTGACAGGAATAAGAAATAGACCCAGCTCGAAATTGAGTTCTTAAGCTAATCATGCATGATTATAGGCTTGGGAGCCAAAAAACATGGCATGTGAAAGAGGTTGTTTTCATCTGCATGCTACTACAGAATGACTGGCTGTCAGTGTTACCTATTCTCCTGGGGGCTCTCACTCTCCTGCCTGTCTTTGACTGGCCTGCAGCAGGTCTTGTGGGCCCTAGGGACTGTCCGAGGAGACCTGGACAACATTGGCAGCAGGCAGATTAGCGGTGTCATTTCGCTGTGGTAAGCCGGACAAAAGCATCTCTTGTTGTCTCAAGCTGTTTGTGGTGCTGCTTTCCCAGTCCTGTGGAAAGGAAAGGACAGCCAATGACCAAAGCCAAACAAACCTGGTCCAGCTCACCTGTGCAGTGAATGCAGAACTGAGTGACCCACATTTGGATGGAAACCATTGCAAATATTTCCCAGCAAAGTCTGTGGAAGAAACATTTAGCAGGGCCTCTCAGCAGGGAATTTTAACTAACTGTAAATGACTTTGACTCTATTTAGTTTGTGTCATCTGTTCCTAAGTAGTAAACAGTAACATTACCATCAAACCGTCCAGTATGTAGCTTTGTGCATAATAATATGTTGATTTAGGTGTAATGAAACCTTGTTGCATAGGATTATGTGTGTTCACCTTGTTGCTAGGTAAATATTTTCTGGTGCAACAGAGAAAGTTATATTTCTCATAACTTTGCACGTTGACTGTATGAATCTGAATATTGCTTTGACTATATAGCGGTGGTGGCGGCAAGACAAGCCTCCTTCACCCAAACTACGTCTTAGTTTAGAAGCAAAAGCCGAGCTGCAAAAATTTGGTCTTGCCACAAAAATTGAATTATATTGGCTCAGAATGCCTACAAGTAAAAAACGGCAACCTTGGGAACGATTATGCAAAGTGAAACGCGGTTAAGCCCAGTGCTACTGGTTTTCCATTCCATCCAGCAGGAGAAAAAGTAAAAAAAAAAAGGCTGTTATTGCAGAGTTTATCCACCTTAATAAATATATTGAAGCATTTATTCATGCCATGACAGTTGTAGCTGTAGCTCATTTTAGCCATGCTCTATAGCTTCTTTGTGTTACATGCAGCTGTAAGAGTGAACATTGCTTGATGGTCCATTTCAGCCTCAAATTAAACCCTAGTACAGATATCATTTAAAGTTTTCTTTTGTTTTCACTAAACACTGACAACACTGTCAAAATCTTTTGAAATAAACTGTGCTTTATATTTCTGTGTAGCAGAGTGACAAAAATATCTCTTCAATGTTTTGAATCATTTTTATTGTTTTGGTCCTATAACTATGTAGGGAACAAATCAGAAACTTGTTACATGCTAACAGAGACCCAATAACGCATACAATATTTGCTTAAACAAATAGGATTTTCAAACTTGCAAACCACTTTTACTGCAGGACTTGCCAGCATAAAGAAACAAATGTTTATATGACGATATACTGTCTTTTTATTTCTGAAAATATCAATTAAGAATACTACAAATAACATACTGCACATTAACTTTGCATTTGCTGAAGTCTGACAATTGTCTCTTATCATCTCCTCTGAAGGCCAGCTGACAGAACAGAGGAAGCCCATTGCTCTCACTGACACAAACATAGATACAAATAGCCGACTAGCTAGTTTACCGTCATGCAAACCTTTAAGGCTGTTTTGTTTGCTCACAGCTGAGACTCAAAAGAAAGGCAGGACCGGTGCTGAAAAGGCCAGCTTTGACAGTTTTCACACAAAGAGTTCACTGTTGGTTAACAGTAAGCAGCCTGTTTCTGGGAGGTTTGCACTGTTTCTGGGGCCCATTTCATGGAACAGTTAGCAAGGCCAAAGGCAACCCATGAACTGCAGTGATAGTTATGGCCCTCAGGGCCAAACCTGGGACTGGCCCGGTTGCTCGCCCCTTGTTGCTCCCACCCAGTATTGAAACTTTTACAAAGCTGACTGGGGCACTGGGTGCTGCAGGTGTCCTCTCATAAAGACCCACATCACATGGCCCATTGGCCTGACTCAGCTGGCATGTTTTGGTTCCTTTCTTCACCACCACAGGTGTCAAGACAATGCTGTGGCAACTTACAGTCAACTTGTTCAGTTGTTGCTTTAGCCCCCTTTTTCTGCACTTTTATATTGGCACACCGTAGTGCCTTGCAAATGTATTCATACCCATTGAAATTTACTACATTTTGTCATGCTACAATCACAAACTATGGTGTATTTTATTGGAGTCTTATGTGTTAGATCAACAAAATGTTGTGCATAATTGTGAGGGTGTTTTGTTTAGCTTTACCTTTGCGCACATGTGATCCATGTGAATTCATGTATATGTATACAAGCATGCAAATAGCTAAAAGAGATAGAGGAAAACAGAATTATTTATTCTCAACGGTGAATGATTAAATGTAGTCTAAACTGCTTTGAGGTTCTCTTGACTTGATAAAATGTTATACAAGTACAGGCCATTTACCAACATTTATGTGTTGAATGAATTGTAATTGGCTTTTTTGAGTCTTGAATGTGAAGCATAGACTGATTCATTTGCTCAAGTTGAAACGGAACAACCTAACAATTATTGAGCAAATTAACATTAAAACATTACTTGGGCATTAGATTGGCACCTGACTATCCATCACAGTAACGGTGTAAGTCTATTCTTTTCTTTTGTGCATGTGTTTTAGAAGTAGAGAGAAACTGTACAGGCAGTAGATATTAGAAACTTCAGTCTCTGCCTTTGTTTTAGTTAGCAGTAATGGAATGGAGGGCCCAGAAATATCATTTGTGTGGTAAGCAGGCAAAAGAGGAAGAAAACATAAGAGTAAAGACTAGAAAGAGATTAATATACAGGCTTCTCTCCTTCTAACCACAGAGTGGGCATAAAGAGCTCAGCATCTCATTGATGTCAGCTGTAGCTGTGCCTATCCTTTATTTTTCAGTTTGGTTTGGACAGAGCAGGCGGCCTGGTCTGCAGGAGTTGGGAGGACATGGCCCAGGCTTTCCCACATCACTCACAGGCCCCTGATAGGCGGTCACACAGGCCGATAATGACAGGGTGAGAGATTTAGTATTAAAGTCGCCTCTGCTGCCTCCTCTGCTCCTGTCTGACGTCAGAATGTTAAATACGGGGGATGAGAGCATGGCATGGCCTACGGGATAGAGAGTTAGACCTGTCTTAAGTATAGAGTTTTGTGTAAGAGAAACCTTGGCTTGGGTCCACAGGGCTGTTTCCATGGACTCGCACTATACACAACAATGGGGCATTTGGGATTGCAGTAGATTGAAAGAATTGTAATTTGTGACAAACATATATTCAGTGATTGTAAACGGCAATGGAAGTGGGGCAGGGAAATGACAATAATTCAGTGAAAGAGCTCAACTTACTGGGTGGACTACAAATTGGACAATAAAATATTTCTCTTTAGTTTTAGCTTGTTCAGATGTTGCGGCTTGCCTTCAGTATTAAAATAATAAGTATCACATGTAAAATTAAGGTGCTTTCTGGTTTTTGCAAAGTTATAATTTTGCAGTTTATGACCAATCAATGTAGAACTCCTGGGACAGAAAAAAACTAGGTTGCTGGAGGCTAGTTTTCATAAATGTCATATAATCACTGGTAAAAGACCTTATTGTTTACACCATTTTGCAGCTCAACCGTACAAGCAATACCCAAAGTAGATTAGCAACATAAAAGCAGCCGAAAGCTGCACCTGCATCGACAGATCATCACACCATTGTGGCATTCAAAGAAAAGGCCTCAGTCAAACACGCCCCCTGACCTTCACTAGCTAACATAAACTAATTAGGGTTGCTCTGAAAGGAATGGGCTGCCATTGGACTAATCAGCTTCCACTGATCTTGACCATGCGATTCTGCTCCAGCCTGTTCTCCCCTCTAGAACCTCATTATCACACATTTTCAAAGGAGCGCCATGGCAAACGGAAGGGGGTTGAAAAGATGAAGAAATTTAGGAGGTGGTTGTCCAGGAAGGGGGCTTCCCCAGTTCCTCTCTCCTCACATTGGACTCAGAAGGGAAATGTCAAGCGTGAAGCTCGGAGAGTGGTCAGAACTGCTCAGTCCAGTAGGCAGCACAGAGGGGGCCTTTGTCCACCATCACTTAGCACCAATTACAGCCCGTCAAAATAGTTCTTCTGCTGCGGGGCGACGTGTTAATGGGCCCGGTTGGGTGTGAGGAGCGACCTTGTCCACACACACCAACCATGGGTCAGGGGTTAATAGGGCCCTTTTGATGTGGCGGATGAGATTTTGGCAACCTTTAGCTGCCCAGGGAATGCTAGCACAAAGACGCAGAATGTGATACAATTAGGCAGACAACTAGCTGCAATGAATGGAGTTTCTCCAAAGTTGAGGGATGGCTACCTCAGTCAGGACAGATTGGCAGCCCTATTCTGGCCAAACAGGTGCTTTGGAAGGTCAATGCCCTTCCCAAATGCACAAGAGGAGCCAGGTGAGGGCGCAGACACCAGCCAAAGAACTTGTGCTTGAAGTGAGCAGTAATTAAAATCCTGTTGAACAAATGACTGCCCTTCTGGACACAAAGAAGGTCTTTTTGTACTTGTGAAAAGGTCAGAGACCATTGAGTCTTCCGCTGCATTTCCCATCTCTGTCCTGAGCTGGAGCTGGACTCAAACAAGCGAACGCCAGCACGCCTGTAGGTCGCCCTCAGCCAGACTTGGAAATAATTTGTTGTACAATATGTGAAACTTAACTTGGCACCACTGATGTCTGACCTATACTGTGTTTCCTGAGTTTAAGTAATCAGCGATTATCTGATTTAAGATGAAAAAAGGTTCATAACACAGAGCTGCATTACGTGTGTTTATTCTTGGCATGTGAGCATAAACTGAGACCTATACCTCAAATGTGGGAATTGTACTAAAATTCTGCATGTTCCTTTAGTTTCTTCACAGTTCTTTGTTTGCGGGGGACCAGAACTTTTGCAAAAATATATGAAAAAGAAACAATGAAACAACTACATGAATACTACAAGAAAACAAGAAACAACTACAAGAAACAACTACACTGACTAAATTCAACCACATGCAATTGTGTGGGAACCCGTGGATGACATCCATCTGCCTTGTCCAAAATACTTTCTGAACTTACTGATGTACAGTTCATTACCCTTACCCAATCCTCCTGGAAATGGATGTGGTGATCTGGCTCCCAGCTTCATCTACTTAATGTTGAAATAAAGGAGGTGATTGAACTCAGCCTCCAAATTGGATTTGTGTAATCTGCATCGAGTTTGAACATCCTGTGTAAACACAAGCGTGTGCAGATGCCGGAAATGCCACGGCTGGAAATGAAAATGCCCATAGTTGACTTTGGCAGAAAATCAGGGCAGCAGAAACGGGGATGAAGCATAAACACAAGCAGGAGTGTGTCCATTGTTTGCTAGAAGGTCAAAGGCTGCTCCGAATGACTGCAATTAAATTTTATAGATTGATTTAGAGCAATGTGATGGGAAGATTATAATAGGAGATTAATAATTTTAGTAATAGTGTTGTAATTTATCTTGTAGCAATACCTTATGAAGTACATAGACTCTTTGTTGTTTTTTATGAAAATACTTTGAACATTTTTAAATTTTTAAATCACATGTTCTTGCATTTACTGGGAACAGAGTCTGCAACATCCGCTCATAACCTTTACACCAAATTCAACTTGGCACAATGATGTGGAAGCAAAATTGAAGAAACACAAACATCATTAAGAGTTCATGTGTTTCTGTTAAACAACCCTTTAGTTATACTCTCATTTCCTTAATGGCTTTGCAGCTGGATTTCACCCCTGAGCTTAGTCACACAGTGTTGGCCCCAAACTTTGTTTCTTTTGCTGCTTTTCTCTCAGCGATAAGTAAGAATATAACTTAGGCTTGATAGGATTCATTTGCCTTAAAACGCTGCACCCTTTAGAGCCCGACTCATTAGAGCATGTGTTTTAGGGAAGGGAGGGGACTGGAGGTCTCTAAAGGTTAATTCCAGATGCAGAGCCTCCTTGAAGCGGCATGACAACATGTCTCCTCCGCTAAGATTGGATACACTTTTGTCCATCAAGCTGACCTGATGACAAGAGGCTCATTACTGAGATGATTGCCTTTCTGTGTCTTTATCTCTCACAAACACCCATACACGTTTCTCTCCTCCTGCACTGCATGTGCACATTTGTCCGTTGCATAAGCCAAATTAATTCCCGATGGAAATGGTGTTTGCGCAAGTAGTTGTGTTTTTGAAAAGCAAAAGCTGACTTTTTTTTAAACTTAAATTCAAACACTAATTTAGATCTTGACACTTTTATATTTTATTGCGTCAGATGTCTCAAATATGTGGAGATGTTATTGAGCTGCCCTTGTTTATGTCGTTCTGTTGCTTTATCACGACAAGTTATACATCTTTATAACTTATTCAAAGTGTTCCGCTTGATCTTGAAGACAGCAAATACAGCAAAGGAGAACAATAAAATGAAAGATGAAGGAGACGAAAAAGAAACCACAAAGTGGTGAAGACAAAACAGCTGAGGAAGACAGAAAGCGAAAAAAAAGGAAAAGAACATGAGACGTGCTGAAAAATAAGAATGCAAGGAGGAAAAAAGAAAACAAAGACAAGCGAGAAAGAGTGAGATGTGGGCCATTCATAAGCAGACTTCTCCAAGGGATCTTAGGCCAGCACACCTGCTACTATTCACTTCAGAGGAAATAGACACTCTGTGGAAGAGAGGCTCTTGGCCTCGGGATAAAACCGCTGCAGCGCCAAATTAGAAACAGGAAGGACTGTGGGTAAGGCTCAGATTAAAAACGTACTCCCCACATGGACTCAATATACTGCAGGCCTGATCCGCTCTGGAAACCTAAAACCCAACAGCACTATTTTATGCCCCAGTCAACAGAACGCCCGGTGTTTGCTCAGTGACACGATGAAGACGAAGTCCAATGTCAACCCCTGAATGTTGGTAAACTGTGGTATTCTAAATACTGCCCATTCTAATAAAGGAACGACGTTTCTAAGTATACATACAGTAGATTTACTGTAGAAGTAAAGAATCGTGTCTTGTTGCTAAACTAAATAATTGCATTGTTCCATCAAGAAGTATAGTATACACAAAGAGTGTTTTTCTTTGTGCAGGTGATGAAGAATGTTCCAGGTAATGAGAAACCAATGGCAAAAATAAAAACACATTGGTCTGACTTTGTCCTTACATTACACTCAACTCTTTCTACGCTATCATTTATCAAACTGACAGCCAGATGACTTGTTGTGTAAGAACACACTAACAGGGAGGACAGAGTGCAGTGTCCCATAGATAGCCGTTAGGATAGCTTATAATGTCAGCTGACAGCAATCAAAACCAAGTAGTACAGAAAAGATAGTGAACACAATGTATAACTATTTAAAAAAGGGTGGAAAAGAGTAAAAGAGGAAACTATAACACTTCTAAAATAATTTTCTGGAAGTTTTTACATTTTTTCACATTAAAACCACAGTTTGTATGCATTTTATTGCACTTTCATTATGCTTTAGTGGCACATAGTTGTGGCACAGAGTTGCTTTTAGATTTTCCATGAATGAAAATCTGAAGAAGATTGTGAAGTGCATGTTTATGAACTGCCTCCCCAACCCACTTTCCCCTTTAATAAAGACCGGAGTTACACTCTTCAGACTTTTATATGTAACAACAATTAAAAAGGTTTGTGTTCTTTTACTTTCACTTTAGAATTAACTTATCATGTTGGGTCTGTCACATAAATCCCAAGAAATACACTGAAGCTGATGGATGTTACGTGACAGAATGTGAAAAGCTCAGGACATTTGTAAAGCGTTGTACTAATATAAAAGTCTTTCTCTGTCTGAGGGTAAAAAAGATAAAAAAAACCTTCCAAGGCAAAGGTTGGCACTAAAACAATGTTCTCAAATTCCCCAAAACAGTATTTATATTAAATCAGAAAAATAACTTAAATTGATTACATTCATTATTATAGAAATGGAAGAGATATCTACCTTTTTTATTCAAACCAAAAAAGTAGTTTTCTCAGTGAGTTTTAAAACAATAATAATAATAATAATTTCAAGTTTTATTTTTCTTTTTACAGACATAAAGGCTTTTATATAACACATTGACATATGGGAGTACAAAAAAACGGAAGGGAGAATGTAATGACAATTAAATAGCTCTAGGCTGTTCTTTTCCCTAAATGTCTGTTTGATTTGTGTTTGTCACCAAAGTCTTGGCCTAAAAAGTATAGGTCATCACCTAAGTTATGAAGGCCCACGCTCGCTAAGCGCTTTCTGAAAGATGTCTGCACCAGGCATGCTGATTTACAAGCATAAACACATTCATGCATACGTGCTTATGCACATTTTGCCAGATGGGGAGAGTGCTCAGTAGTAAGACTCTAATAGGAAAACCTGCCATGACATCACCCAGGGGAGTGCAGGTGCAGGGCCGGGACAGGAAGTGAGTCACAGGAAGCTTGGTGAGGCAGACTTTGCCATGCCAATGACAGGCTGTGGGAGTGCGATGTGAAGAGCTGTGAGTTATACTTGGTGGCTTAATTGGCTGAGTCTTCTAGGTTTTGGAACTACTTTATAGGCATCTGTCGTCTCGGTCCTTCCAGAATAACAGACATGTTTTTCAACAAGGGTAACGTGTGGTGTGCAAAAACAAATGCTATTTACTTTTCAAACATCTGATGTCTCTCCACATTTTAACTATCGTATTAGTTTGGACGTCTCGCATTTGTTTACCATCTGCGATTTCGTTGAGAGAATGTTTACTTTAAAAGGTGTTTAGCCTCATGAGTACGTGTTGTCGGTTTGTCATTTAAGTTTTTACTATAACCTGCAAATCCCCAGCATGGAGATTTGCAACAAACTGACAGATGGATGGATGAATGAAGGAGATGTGTATGTGTCCTTGACAATGGCAGTCCAGTAGTTTACACAAAGCTTATTACACTAATGAGAAAAGTGTGGGGAATGGGCTGGTTCCATACCACCCAGGGAAGTGAAGTCTGTTTACCCTGGTGTACTGCATCTGGAAGAGGCCTCCTGGTAATCTGCTCTAAGAACAAAAGGTTCAGCACCAGCTTGTTCTCATAGACCACCAAGTGAGACCTTGAACTTCATAACAGGTCTCAGACTTTCCTAGCTAGGATGAACTCTTGCTTTGGGAACTGACGTTTGTTGACAACTCAAGGTGCTTCTTGAAACTTCTAAATATATGAGGCCTCTTATTGTCTCTAATTTTGGTGACAGCCCAGATTTGTTTTTATCTAAAAGTAAACTGCTAACTTTTAGATAGCCACAATGCTATCTATGTAGATTTAATATATTCAAACTTTAAAGTTCCACCTTGGAAACAGCTGTGGGATTTAATGAAGACCTACAGTGTCCCAATGGGTTTCTAGGCAAACAGGCATGTACGACCTCTTTACACACAACAGGATTAGTTGGTCAGCCTGGAGATTTAGTCAAACATTATAGATTGGCAAACTGTCTTTTCCACCACTTATCAAAATATTCCATATCTTAATCATCTGCTGTCCACCAATGCCAGTGGTCTGCAATTGTGGCACTTTGGATATTCCAAAATAGCTCTTAAAAAGGTTCACTAAAAATTATAAAGAACCAATTACTGCATTTAAACATGGACAAATGCATGTTTTAGCGGTTTGCTTGTTTTTTCCATGGAATTATTACACTGAACTTCCAAATCATAATGCTAAAATCTATTTAGATCTATTTTTCTTGTCATTATGGTGGAAAAGACTTTGAAATACATCATTTCCCACAAATATCAACATTTAATAGAAGCAGATGTATTCATCTTTTTTCCAAAGTGTTATAGCAGCCATCACTACTTTTTATCACAAAAAGGGAAGCTCACATACCTGACAGCACCAGACCATTTGTAAATTATAGACACCGCACAGCATTATGTTTTATTGCAGGAGAGATGGGAAAAACATAATGGGAAAGCATTAAAGCAGGAGGTAAAGACTTCAGCCAGAAAGTCAAAGTTTGGGTGTAAATTGGTTTTTCAAATGGGTAATGACAATAGTAACACTGTCAAATTAGTTGGAGACTATTTTCAAAGTGACTTTAAGGCCTTAAAAAAACAGAACTTAATTGACTTAACAACATGTCCAGATGTGACAATAATCAGGATTATCCCTCAAGGCTTTCTATTAAGGGTACAAGTGAAAAAACAGTTGGTTATCCAAGCTACTTCATTAATACCAAGTATTGGAATACTTGGTATTAATAAATGCCAAGTATATCAGCTTGGATAAACAGTCGGTTATCCAAGCTACTTCATTAATACCAAGTATTGATATAGTCTTTACCTGCTGAGATTTTTTTTTGCCTTCTCTATGTACCTTAGAAGCAGGTAGATTTGCGCAAAACTTCAAAACTTTTAAAACAAGGCTTTTCCCAGCCAAAACCAAAATGAACAGAGACTGATTGCAAAAGAGTTCAGGGAGGACAACTAGAAGTAAAGACACAAACAGACTGGAGAACTTTCTTTTTCATAAGCCATGTTCTGTCTGAGGCCTTTTTACACATTGGTTATGCCTTAAAAAAGATGTTTTCACTAAGCCTGCACTGTTTCTCTTTGGTTATACAAACACAGCACAAACTGGGTCAGCACTGTGCCAGTGTGTGCCTAAACACAACAAGATGGCAGTGGGGAATCAGTGGCGTGACAACAGCATCACTGGGTATAATGGTGTACTGCACTTGTTGAAAGAGACTTAATGTTCTAAAGCCATGAAAAGTCCAGAGACCTTTGAAATAAAACACCAGTCCTTTACTGATGAGTAGTAAAATAAATATTCCCCATTCCCAGTAGGATTATGTTTTCACTGTAAGAATGACAAAAGAATTGAATTAAATCCGCAAAGTTATACAAATTTCATCCGACCGCTGCAATTTTCACATGAATTTTCACAAATGGGTTTAGGTTATAGGCACCACTCTTGGAGCTCAAGACTTTTTATTGTCTTGAGTTTATGACATCTCTCTCGTTATTTAATTGAGTTACACTGAACCTCCCATAAAATTCCACAAGACAGATATTGTAGAGGGTTATTAGAGAGGGAAGCTCTGCTGCATCTTGTGAAAGGTACAGGGTAATTGTGTTCATACTTATTTCTTTCCCTGTGCCAACACAGCTGTCTCAAATGGTGGAATTACTTCCTAAGTATATTATACCATTCATTATACCATTCTGCAGAGGCCTGGTAATGAACCATCATTTGTTTCACGTGTGGACCACCTGACTCAGAAAAAGATCTAAAGCATACAGAGTTCTTACCCCTGGGGACTGTTCTTCTATCTTGTGATTGAACCATGTTTGTGTTATTTCTACATTTAGCTCGTCTAAAGTGTCTTTCAGCAGCAACGTTTTGTTTAAAACTGTAAGATGTAACTTCTATTAAAAAAGTCTTCTACATATTTGTTAAAATTGTCACTACACCATGATAGTATGATACGAGAGAGATAATGTGCTAAAATATTGATCTCCTCCACCTCCTCCTGTTACTGCTATTGTCATTTAAAGAAATCACTGCTCCCAGTCAAAAACAACCAATCAGAGCCAAAAGTATGTTCTTAGCACTGTCAATCAACCTCTCATGTATGCACTGCTCAATGTGCTAACAACTTATCATTCCAGGATGACTGTTTATCTGCCGTCATCAGAGTCTCTGCTAACTAGCCTGAGCATTCATGACAGGCTGTCAGGAAGACTCTGCAGCATAGCAGAGGGCAGGGGGGAGAGGGAGTGAGCAAGCAGTCAATCACAAGCCTGATTGACAACACTAATCCTGGCTCTAATTTGTTGTTTCTAGTTAGTACTAGCAGCATTGGGAGAAAGCAGAGGAGTTTTTATTTTTTATTTTTGCCACACACATCATCAGTCTTATACTATATTGTTACAACATAGTGACAGTTTTACCAAAAATGTAAAAAAAAGAGGGATATTTTTCTTAGGTTTCATGCTGCAACTTCCATCCACTTTCTTACACCCTTTATCCCTTAATGGGGTCGGGAGTTGCTGGTGCCTATCTCCAGCTGGCGTTCCGGGCGAGAGGC
>CAEGAF010145546.1:0-27026 GCA_903067075.1 Micropoecilia bifurca
TCACTGACATGATAAAGCCACTTACATGACTGAAAAAGATGGAACTATTGTGCGTTCATTCTGTGTAAACAAAAGCTCTTAATAAATATTAGCCATGCAGGATTCATCTGTAGTAATTGGGTCAAACAACACAGAAACGGAGGAAGTTGTGAGGGATGCATTTGCTGTTTTGGAAGAAGACGCTAAAAATGGTTAATAGCTTCATTTTGCTAAAAACAAAACAACAACTAACAAACCCAAAACGTGTTTGTGCCTTGTACGTACCGCTACATGTTCCTGTGTGCGAGTCAGCCTGAGATATTCCTGCTCAAGTATTTCCAGCTTTTCCAACTGAGAATCCTCGCTCAGTCCATCAGGCTGCTGACTAATTGTACCACGTCTTTCTGTTAAAGCCTACAAAGGCGACAAATAGCTTTGTTCTTCGCTTTACAATGTTTCGTGCATTTTAAAGCACAAAGCATTGTGCTTTAAATGAGTTCACCTCCTGATTGGGAAAGCTGATGCTTTCTGTCCTGGGCAACATCCTCTTCATCTGCTCCAGCTGTCCTTCCAGCTTCTCACAGCGATTCTCGGCAGCAGCAAGTTGGGTGACCAGCACTGCAAACGAAGGGCAAAGATATCTAACGAATTAACATGCAGAATTTGGAACTTCAATTCTATTCGAAGGTAATTTCTTACCTTGGTCATGGTTTGACGGCTCACTTGCTTTTCTCTTGATGTCCTCATCGGGGGAGCTGTCACTTTGCAGATGTCCGTCCATCAGTAACGCGGAAAGGCTAAACTCGGCTCGATTTTTCTCCAGCTCCAGCATCCTAATCTTCTCTTGGAGGTTCCTCAAGGCGGATAAGATCGCTGCAAATAGTGTAATCAGCAGAATCGAATCAGCAGGAATTCAAGGATGCTGTTGCGGCTGAGTAGTGCGTGGCATCACGTTGCAGCTGTAACCATGGAGCTCTGACACATTGAATGGAAACTTTGACAACACACGAGTTACCTGTACTGCTGCTCTCTGGAACAGCTTTGCTGGGTGTTGCTGGACGACATGAATGCCGGGAGGAGCTTCGGGATGGGCGACGTGCAGGAGTGTTGACGGGACTTCCGTTATCAGTAGAGGTATCAGGATAGTCTTTATAAGACGGCAGGGAATAAGTGTCGGACACTTTCCTGATAGGTGCTGAAAAGTCGGACACTTTCCTGGTAGGCGCTAAAGTGCCGGACACTTTCCTGGTAGGCGCTAAAGTCTCGGACACTTTCCTGGTAGGCGCTAAAGTCTCGGACACTTTCCTGGTAGGCGCTAAAGTGTCGGACACTTTCCTGATAGGTGCTATAGAAGAACGCGATGCCTGCAGAGAAACGGGATCAAGAACATCTTGAAAATGTTTAAGAAGAAGCTTCCTTCCCCTCCTCCCCCAACCACCAGTTAATAAAAGCTTGCAATTAAAAGAACGTAACAAAAAAAAGTACAATAAGCGTTTACATTTACGACTTAACTAAGAATAAGTTTATTTAAACGTATTTTTAAGCTTAGCAAGGGAGCTGCTTTCAGAATGTAGCAACCACTGCTAGCAGTTTGGCTAATACATATAACCGACAACGAACAAGTTCAAATTCTTTCAAAGTTAAATGATACAAAAGAGTAGAGCTACCTTTTGCCGATAGGCTTCTGCTGAGGGTCTTTTTGAAAGCATCTCCATTGATGCACAGCTGATGCTGTCCGCCCAAGCTAAGGGTGTAAACCATAAGATTTGATTTAAAAAAATTGATCAAGCAACACCCTTTTTAATTATGACAAGCAAGCTTTTTGTGCAGCCTCTCTGTGCAAGTATATTGTAGAAAAGAGAGAAAAAAAAACCGCAAACAGTAAACTCTTCTTCATGTTCGAATGATACCAAGTCCGGCTTGGCCCGTTATACACGACGCTCACCTCTACTAACATAGACGTATACAATAGACGTCGCGTTGCCCCGTAGAAACGATACGTCAGTTCTTCCGCCATTTTGTGAGTGGCAACTTCGTCAGAATCGCTACAGTCCTGGAACTTGATTCTCCGAATTAAGGAATTAATGTAAGAGGAAATCGGATTAAAATTTATATCTTGTTTTGCATGTAGTAGTAGTGAATGATTGTATGTGCTCATTTATTATTATTATTATTATTATTATTATTATTATTATTATTATTATTATTATTATTATTATTATTATTATATGCTGTTATTTTTGTATTATTTTAAGCCTTGCATAATTACACATTGTGCTTTAAATGCATTTAAATGTATTTGTTCACCGCTGAATATATTACTTTTCTCAACTGTGTAGTTTCATTTGGACATCCAGACAATTTCAAGAAAATGATTAGCAATGTAACTCTTTTCTGCTACTCTTTACTGTATTATTATTTCCGTTTCGCTAATGTAATGAAAATGTTTAAAGTGAGAATATATCAGACGACTATTAAAATACTATTTACAATTTATAACCGTGAGCTTAATGCACAGCAATTATATTAATTTCTTTAAAAAATGAAAGTTGGATTTTACATTACTCTACTTTGTGTCTCGTGTTCACACACAAAGTTCGTGAACATTTGTGTGTGATGAACATTATATTACATTGTTGTTGTTGCCTTCCAACAACGTCAAGTATCAAATATGGTTTTGCGGCCTCTATTCTCCAATGTCTATACATTTTAGTACGCGAGGACAAGGTTCAGCGGCGCTCCAACTCGGATAAACCAAGCGACCCACTAGTTTTGCGGAAATGTAGTTCTCTTCCTCGGAGATTGTTGTAGATCGAGTCAAGTAAAAACTACAATAACCGTTAGCAAATCTAAAGGGGGGGAAATGACGTTTTGCAAGTTTGCGAGAGTTACCGGGATTTTCGGGGTACATAGAGACTTCATGGGAGGTTGGTGGCAAGACTTAAGAGTTTCATCTGTCTTTTACGTGTTTTGTATACTTATAAAGCTAATGTTACGCATACGTATTAAATGTCAACTAAAGCTAGCTTCCATGCAAAGAAAGCTGGTGCATTGCACCATAGGATTTTTAAAAATGCTAACTTTACTATCCCCATGCTAAATTATCATTGAGTTACACGCTTCTATTAGCCGTGGCCGCCGCTTTAGTTATTGTTAATTAGCACAACACTGAATAGCTATGTTTGTTCTTTCTGGAAGTAATTTCATTTGACAAAAATCAGGCTTTCTTTAAAAAAAATAATAAAAGAGATAATAACGTAGGCACTATGTTTTACTTTATGACTGATGATTATAAAATAAAAAAAAGTTGAAAAAAATCGTGGGATCTGAATGAACAGAGGAGGTCTTATGATTATATACAACTGGATTTCTAAGAATCTTTTAGCATGTCTATAATCCGCTTGTTCTGGATTGTCTCTGTTCTCTACAGGGGAGCCATTTGTGAACGTGCCAGCTTTTGAATAGAGCCTTTTGTGTCGTCATGTCTTCAGAAAACACATTGTAAGTTTTCCATCCTGACAAGTTTCTCTTTTCCTTTCTGAAAAAATGCATCTCCACCACAGTTTAGTTAGATCATACTCTTTCTATTTACAGATCATTTATTTATCACTGTTACGCTTCAAACGTCTTTTCACAGGTCATCTGTTGGTATCAAATTAAAGGTGGCAAAGTACAAATTAAATTTATTCATACAGCGAAAACAAACAGGACATCCAATGTATATAGACTACAATCATGCTGACTGATTTAAACTAATTACATATAACACAGTTAAATAATGCATTCAAGTTTAGTCACATTTTTCAACTTGTAGAGGCAGCGTCTCCTCCTGAATGAGGGCGTAGCAACCGTGGACAGTTGATTGTATTGTGTCTCTCTTTAAAGAGCAAAGCAGTGTTTATCGTCACATTTCGTGTTTCACTTTTCTAGGGATGA
Organism: Micropoecilia bifurca; assembly: GCA_903067075.1. Taxonomy (NCBI): domain Eukaryota; kingdom Metazoa; phylum Chordata; class Actinopteri; order Cyprinodontiformes; family Poeciliidae; genus Micropoecilia; species Micropoecilia bifurca. Next base: position 3,916 of record CAEGAF010145546.1, read on the forward strand.
TGAGGATACATTCAAGATCCTGATTTCCACTGATATTCACCTCGGTTACCTTGAGAAAGACGCGATCCGTGGCAGCGACTCCTTCAACACGCTGAACGAAATCCTGGAATGTGCCAAGGAGAACCGGGTGCGAGCGAGTTGCCGCGATCCGGTGCCGAAGTCGATATTTACGTCTTGTTTTGTCTGAATAATTTATTTTTGTTCTCTGCTTCTCATCTGCCTGATTTGGTTTTTGATTTCTTTTTCTGCAGGTAGATCTCATCCTGCTGGGTGGGGATTTGTTTCACGAGAACAAGCCGTCAAGACGATGCCTCCACAGCTGCATCACCATGCTGAGGAAATACTGCATGGGCGACTCGCCTGTGACCTTCAACATCCTCAGTGACCAGACCATTAACTTCAACACAACACAGTCAGTTTTTTTTTTTTTTTAGTTGCCTGCCTCTACGGGTTTTCCATCAGTGTTGCTGCTTATGTACGGAATGAATGAATCATTGTGTTGCAGGTTCCCCTGGGTGAACTATCAGGATGAAAACCTGAACATTTCTATCCCTGTCTTCAGTATTCATGGCAACCACGACGATCCAACCGGGGTGAGTTCCTCCTGCTTGAAAAACAATGAGTACATCAACTACAAACGAATCCTGAGCATACATTTCATCTCGTTTATCTGTGTGTTGGTCCTTAAAACGTCTTTTGTTTCAAGGCGGAAGGTTTGTGTGCGCTGGACCTGCTGAGCGCGTCCGGTCTGGTCAATCACTTTGGTCACTCTCACTCTGTGGAGAGGATAGAGATTAGTCCAATCCTCTTGCAGAAAGGCAGCACCAAGCTGGCCCTGTACGGCCTTGGTAGGTTTTGGGCTTCCCATTGGTTCCTATTTGTTCAATTCTCATCTGCTTTGTAGCTAAATTTTGCATGAACGCCTGTTAAGGTTCGATCCCGGACGAGCGCCTGTACAGAATGTTTGTCAACAAGCAGGTCACCATGCTTCGACCCAAAGAGGATCAAGATAGTTGGTTTAACCTCTTTGCGATTCACCAGAACAGGTGTGTCCTCAAAGTGATGTGAACAGCTTTAATTTGTATTGGAACAAATGCAGTGCCTTGCAAAAATACTCAAACTAAAAAGTAATTACTAAAAAGTAATTTATCTGTCTCATACCATCTTGTCACAACATTGTGATAGTTTTAACAGATATGCAAAGAACATATTTATACACGCATCTCTTTATAAAAGTTGCATGTTGCTGCTTTAACGTGAGCAGCGTTACTACGGGTTACCATGGGCCCTTTGGCTGCTTCTCTGATTATGTTTCTTTACTACCAGGCCTGTCAAATCAGGTTCACTTTTGATTCGTTGAGTTTATATTTAACATGCAATATTGAATTTAGACGCACTCTTAAATGTGTGTCTTGTATGATGAACATGTTTTCACCTTATCCTACCGTCTGCGAGGAGCGGCCATGTTGAAAAGCAACGTCAAACTGTTTTAAGAACAAGTGGCCAATTGAAAAATATGTTATTTCTGATTTTTTTACCCTTATTTATTACCATAAGGGTAAATAACGTTCGTCAATCTTTTCATGCGTTGTTTTCAAAGTGAGCAGTATTTGTGCCATTTTTCTGTTTAGGAGTAAACACGGCCCCACAAACTACATTCCTGAGCAGTTCCTGGATGATTTCATTGACCTGGTTGTTTGGGGCCACGAACACGAGTGTTTGATTAGTCCAACTAGAAACGAGCAGCAGCTTTTCTACGTGACGCAGCCAGGAAGCTCTGTAGCCACGTCCCTGTCGCCTGGAGAGGCCACCAAGAAGTAAACACACACACACACATACACTGCAGGACATTTTTTATTGCATTTTGAACAGCTGCAGTTTTCAAGCCTCTGCCGTTGTCCTCACTCAGGCATATAGGACTGCTTAGAGTCAAAGGTCGTAAAATGAAGATGCAGAAGATCCCTTTGAAGACAGTCCGTCAGTTCTTCATCCAGGATGTCGTGCTGGCCGACTTTGAGGCCGACTTCACGCTTGATACTCCTCAGGTTACGAAGAAGGTGGAGAACCTGTGCTTCGCAAAGGTGAGCGATGTTCGTCTCAAAATGCGCCGCACCGGTTTAAGATTTCACTCCATCTGCCTCTGTTAACCTTTTCCTTCCTGTCCATACGCAGGTCTCTGAGATGTTAGAAGAAGCCGAGAGGGAAAGACTCGGCTGTTCGCTCACGCCGGAGAAACCGCTGATCCGACTGAGGGTGAGCTGAGTTGGGCTCTCATCCTTACGTCCGCGCTCGTCAGCGAGTGAATTCCCCGTCGCTCTTGTCTCCAGGTGGACTACAGCGGAGGTTTTGAAACGTTCAACACGTCTCGCTTCAGTCAGAAGTTTGTGGACCGAGTGGCTAACCCAAAAGATATAATCCACTTCCTCAGAAAGCGCGAGCAAAAGGAGGGCGTCAAAGGTCGGACTTCGCCTAAATGCGTTCCTGCTGACTTTTTCTTTTTGAATCCAACCGTGTCAGTCGGAAGTCTGCGTCCGCTCATCGGGCATGAATTGAGGAATTTTATTCTTTTATGGATGCATCTTTGCTTTCCTTTTTTCCAGGGTATTAATGTCACAATCATCCCCAAATGCTTGATGTTAACCTTCTTCATCTCTCAGGGGTTGTTATCTTGTTGGGGAAAACTCAGTTATCTCAGTTCATTTTACAAAATATGAAATGTTGCCAAATGAAGCCACAGGAACCCAATTTGACAATTTGATAAACAAAAATAAATGCGGAAGTCAACGGCTTAAAATCCAAAAAATAATGACATTCGTGCGAATTATTAGTTTCTAAACCTCTGACTGGAACCGTATCGGATAAATTCAAGCTAATTAAATTTGAAACAAAAATTAGTAAATAATCAATCTTGCTTTTTTTTTTTCTCGTTATTGGATTCTTTCGTAAGACATTCAAGTATTTTGTTCAGTATGTGTTATTTGTTTTATGTACTCGTCATTTATTGCAAATTTCAGACGAGTTCAACGTCGACTACAGCAAGCTAGTAAAACCAGCTGCTGTCGAGGGACTGAGAGTGGAGGACCTGGTGAAGCAGTACTTTGAAGCAGCTGAGCAGGTGTGTAAACATTAAATGAAATGCTGACGTCACTCGCAGGATTTCATTTTTTCCCCGCGCTTCGTCCGATGTTGTCACTGTGTGTGTGTGTGTCTTCACAGAAGGTGCAGCTGTCCCTGCTGACCGAGCAGGGCATGGGGAAAGCCATCCAGGAGTTCGTGGACAAAGATGAGAAGGACGCCATCGAGGAGCTCATTACCTACCAGCTGGAGAAGACGCAGCGGCATCTTCAGAGCAGAGGAGTGACCACAGAGCAAGATATTGATGCAGAGGCAAGACGGGCAACCAGAGAGCTCAGCAAACCGTCGCGTCGTGAGGCGCCGTGACGACGGGTGGTTAACGGAATATTTTTTTTTTTTCAGATTCAGAAATTCAGAGACTCCAAGAAGAATACGACTGAAGAAGAGGACGACATCAAAGAAGTAGGGTGGAAGAACCAACCGGGTTTTTTGTCAGACGACGTGAAGAGCTTGTGGTTCACTTTGCGTTCGTGTCTCAGGCCATCAACCGAGCCAGAGCCCACCGCATAGAGCGCGGCGATCTCGATTTGTCGGACGAGCCCGCAGACGCCACCATGGACTCCGACGAGGACTCGGGGTCGCTTCCTGCTCCGACCAGAGGCAGAGGACGAGGAGGCGGGAGAGGGCGAGGAAGTCGGGGCGGAGGTAGAGGGAGAGGTGAGGGCCACACATGGAGGTCAGGAGGTGCTTTTGTCAGATGCAATGTTTTGTTTTGTTAATTCTAGGGTTTCAGCAATCAAAACATAACCACATCTAAATACAGACATTTAAAGAGACAAGGCTGCTATTCAAGATGTTCATATCAGTCAAAAAATAGAAAGTTAGGCAAAATTAGCTTGACTTTGGTGAACTAAAATCCAATTTTATTCTCGTTTCACACCAATATTGCAAGTTGCACCTTTCACCACTAACGTATCTCTGCAAATCTGAGGACTTACCTCACTTACCAGTCAAATACGTAACATATTTTTATCAGACACCTAGGAAGTCTGGTATTAATAACGATGATATCTAATACCTTCTGCTCACTGTTTTCATACAGGTGGAGACCTTTCTGCTAGTTATTCACCAGGCATTCAGTGAACTATAGCAGTTGCTGCCAATTTGTTCTGTATTTACGTCAGGCCTAATTGACTGAAGAAGTCCACGTAGCCGGAAAGAAAGCTAGTTTCTGACTTTTAGATTTGAATATGCAAATCAACTGGAATTTTGTTTTGCAAATGTGCTCTCGATACGTCGTTCAGGCCGGAATCTAGGCGTGGGCCGACCGGACAAGTTCTGCACAGTCAAATTCAGAGCATCGGGTCTCAAAACATCACCCGAGTTGCATAAAGTGGTAAATAAATAAGCCAGCTTTGGAGTCCTGGAGTGAGGGTCTTTTTTGTTCTGTTAATAAAGCGTTTACCAAAGTTGCCATGAAGAACTTTCCATCTAATTCTGCATTGCGGATTCCTGTATGTGTGTGTTTTTTTTTTTTTGCCTTAGTAAATCTTATGTTCTTTGTTCTGTCCAGGTTCTGCTGCATCAGAAGCAAAGCCGGCCGGTCGGGGTCGGGGTCGTTCCCAGAGATCAGCACCAGCAGCATCTCAAACCAGAAACATATTTCAGGGTAGAGGAGACGCTTCATTCATTGAGAATAATCCGCTGAAATATTTTAGGTTATTTCCTATTTTCTCAATATTATGTCTTGTATCTCTTCCCATTTCTCAGCTTTTCAGGCTATGTCCCAAAGATCTCAAACAGGGGGATCCACTTCTTCTGCAGCCGAAGAGGTAAATTAACAAATAAGCGTCCGTTGAGATTTTTTGCTTTATTCACCGACTTGAATGGATTTCAACGTTTCTTTGTTACTTATGTCTCAGCTCTACTAATTTTAGAGTTTGATCGGGACAAAAAAAAAAAGCCAGTGTCCAAGTCCAGTCTGACCCAAGCAATTAACTTATCATATGTAATTAACTTTAATTACAGGTGCGAGCCTGAAGTCAACCCTGACATATTGCTTCAATTAAGATTTCACTGCTCTTGTTAATCAGGGTAACTTTAGCTTTTGTTGAGCAACTTTCAGCTCCATTTTGTCATTTGTAACCTCAGGGTGACTCATCTGCAAATCATCTGGGATGTGTGATTGATAGGAGCAGAGCAGGGCGGAGCTGCACGTTTTACAGTCTAACAAACATCTGCACATTACTGTCTTTCTTTCCACATCATGATAAACTACCGAATCAATTATTAAGTAGATTAACACGATTTTATAGTTTGCATTTACATTTGGTCTATTCTTTGCTGAATGTTTTGTAGGTTTTTGAAACTCGCCACAGAAGCCAGAGCCAACCTGACCATCGAGCAAATCATTTTGGCCTGACCTGGCCTGAATTCTGTTTCGGTGTCTGGCTCGGAGTGTAGAAATGATCAAATGAAAATGTAAAAAAAGAATTTAAAAAAACCCATCATGAAATGGGAAGTTATAACAGAGAACCTGGCTAAAAACTCAAGAGACTAATTAAGTCAAAAAATAAATTGTAGAGTTTACCTGTCACATGGGCAATATTCCTGATACCTTCATAAACGTAACACGTAATTCTTCTCCGTGCTGTTCGACCGTCTTCAGGTGATCATAGATGACTCAGACGAAGATATACCCGTAATGAAAGCTACCAGGCCGCCTCCAAGGTTTGTGCTAAGCTAACATTTAGCAGAGAAAAGCCACAGATGCATATCGTTTTTCTCCGGCCTCGAAGCTGAATTCTGTTCCTGTCAAACAGATCATCATCGTCATCCGTCCCCAAGTACGGTTCTCAGAGTCAGAGTCAGGCCTCTCGAGGAGTTGCTTTTGATGACAGTGATGAGGAGGTATGAAGAAATATGGGAAGTTCGATTACTCAGACTTTCCACATTTATCTCTTATTATTTTGCAGCTTACTAACTAATCTTGGCTCTCTTATCTTATTTGTTTTCATGTGGATGAAACCAGGACAACCCGTTCAAAGGCCACGGCCGTGGTTCAAGAAGATAAGCACATCCATCAGTTGTGTTTAATTCAAAGTGTTATTGTGTGTTCCTGCAATGTTCTTCCGCCTTCTTAAATGATAATGATTAATTCAATTTTACAACCAAAACTGCATGGGGTAAAATAATGGAGTGCACCAGTTTCCCGTATTGTGGGGTTTGAAGAGTTTGAGCAAAAGAGTTTAGAAAATGTCAAGTTTGCACCTTCTTGTTTGCTTTCCATTTCTCAGAGGGCTCTTGCTGTTGTGAATCTTTTTTTGTTGTTTTCACTGCCCTTTCTAAATATGGACAAATAAAGAGTTTTCATATAAAATTACAAAAATCTGTCCAAGATGTTTAAGATCACTGCCAAGGTTTCCACTCCTGATTTGCAGGTGGTTGTAGTGGACTAGACATCCTGAGAATCAGTTTGACCCCAGAAGTGACGTCAATTAAATTTGATGTGTTGTCAAATGTTTAGAAACCAATACATTTTACTAGAGATTGAAATTTCATTAAAATGTTTCTCAGTTTATCAAAAACACCTTACCAATAGGAATAAACTAATATTGAATGGTTAAATACTGTTAGAGTGGTTTGTTCACATTTGTGAAGCAGATGAGAACTAAATGAAAGACGTTAATTTCCCAGTTTTATTTGCACTTCAACACAACAGCCTCCAAGGTGAGAAAAAGTTTATCATATTTACAGACTATTTACAAGTATATGTTAAAACCAAATAAATGTTAACAGCAACAACATTTAATTTACATTTAAAGGAAAAACTGACTTGACCTGCACTTTTAAAAAAAATCCAGAATGTGAGCGTTCAGGAGTCACTGTGATTCAATGAAATGCTTTTTTTTTTTTTTTTTTTTTTTTTTTTTAAACATTGTAAAATTTTGCCTGTAAAAATGCATTATTGGGTGTTAAGTGGAGAGAAAGGTCACAAGTCCAGCACCATAAAAGCATCCATTATTGCAGAAAAATACACGTCACTGAATCTGCTCTGACTGGCTTGTTTTGCCAAAAAGTGCTTACAGATTAAAGAAAGAAAAAATAAAAGCTACAATACTTTTTGAAACCTTAATCAGGCAGCAGAAAGAAAAAAAAACACGCGTTCCTTGAGGTAAATACAGACATAATGGCACAATCTGTGAAAATGAATATGTCTGCGTCCATACTTGTGGCTCAGTGTTTCATTAACAGCAGATGTGCATATTCTCCTCTTCTCCCCCAAAAGTCCTCTTATTTACATACGGCAGTGCTAAAACAAGAACTTTGAGCTTCACAGTCTGTCTCGGGTAAAAATGCCTGAAATCCATTTTGTGGCTCCAGTTACAGTGGAACATCACTGGTTTTTCTGAAAAAAACAAGAGAAGAAAACACTGATGTAACTGAAGCCTGCAAAAATGGAGCTTCCTTTGTTTGCGTGCAGTACCTCAATGACTTCATAGATCCAGTTGAGCATGTCATCCACGTTGCTATAGACGCCAGGCCGGTTTGCCCGCGCGCAGCCGTCGCCCCAGCTCACCACTCCCACCAGATTCCACTGACTGGAGGAGGAAAGGTACACCAAGGGGCCTCCGCTGTCACCCTGCAGTTTTAACCACAACACAAATGGCTCAGTATTTTAAAAAAAACAGAAAAACTCAGACATTTACGAGAACAGTAACGTTACATCGTTAAGTTAACTCAATTTATGCATTTAAATGGACCCCACAACTATAACGCATTACCTGGCAGGAATCCACGCCTCCCTCCAATATGCCAGCACAGATCATTCTTGGCGATAGTAAGGATCCATAAATACCGGAACATGTGTTTTGACTAATCATCTCGATATTGGCCATTTGCAGTCTAGTTGCAATTTGTCCTGAAAAGGTAAGACAAATCTGCTGTAGCATTAGATTACCAAAGAAAAACGTTTTTTTTTTTTTTTTGTTCTTCCTCTCTTGGTTCATGTAAGAGTCTCACCATTTTCTTTCAGCAATCCCCAGCCTGTGACAACCAGAGGAGCCTTGTCAGGAAGGGGAAGGTCTTTAGGTGGCAGACACACTGGCTTGCGATTGTCTGAACATTAAGAAAGTTACAAAGGTGAGTTGAATTTGCTGCTTTTCAAGCATGTATGATTACCATCACCAGAATGTGTAAGAATCTCTACAGAGAAGCTGTCAAAAAAATAATAATTTATCAGCTTGTTGATTTAGATTTAAAATTACACAGCAGTTTAAAACACTGAACACTAGATGTCAGTAAAGGGCTCTTGATAAATGTTCATGTTAGGATTAACGTGTTAAGATTTTTGCGTGTTTTTAGGTGTACAGCGTTTAAGTCTAACCTCCCAGTGAGATCGGGCTGCTCAGCCTCATCATTGCCAAGTCGTAGTCGTTTTTCTGTCCATCGTATTGATCATTGATTATGATCTTGTCCACAGAAGAGGTTCCCAATGCGGTCAAGTATGTCTCTCCTGACATCACTTTCCACCGATTCACCTCTTTGTCACTGCTGCAGGGGCCCAAGAATAATGTAGGGAGGGAGAGAGAAAGAGAGAGTTTAATATTTCATGGCAAACCAAAATTCACAAGAAATGGCAAACGACTGTGATTTTACTAACGTGAAGCAGTGGGCGGCAGTGACAATCCAGCGTGACGACACCAGTGAGCCTCCACACCTGTGCCCACCATTCTGCAGGCTGACTTGCCAGGGATAATTCTCTATATGGGTATCCACACCACCAACGATGCGATCCTCACTGGTCGGCTGTCCACAATCTGACCAATACATCAATTTTTAGGAGAAACCGTTCTTAATGGCACAACCCACTAGCAACTAATGTTTTGTCCTGCTCTCTAACAGTGCTTAATTTTACATCATAAGGTTGACAAATTACCACATAGTGATCACAAAAGTTCGTCTTGTAATACTTGGTATCATGTGTTTGATGTGTGCTTGGTGCATATTAAAAGTATGTAACTTCAAGAGTAACACGAGGGCGGTTTTATAGTATTAATACCAATGGATAAAATAACAGAGGCGTAAATGCAAGAAAAACAATATCTATTAAGATTGATGGCAGACGGGGCGATGTGACCTCTTAGTATCCTAGCAGCAGGAATAAACACAATGTGTTATGAGTTTCTAGGGGTTGCTTAGGCCTGCATGTGTGAAACCAGTCACCTCTAATGCTCATCTCCACTGAAACCTATTTTATGTAATGAAAACCCTGGAAACAATACAGTCACACGACGACACACTGGGTTTTCTAAAACCAGAACTCACCTGAGCACTTCAAAGAGACCACAGATCCAGTGCGGCACACGCTGCTGTTTGTACAAAAAAGAGAAAGGGTGATAAGCCAAGAGCTGTGTATGCTAATGTAACCGAAAACAACTTAAATGATGGACATGTAGGAATAATCTTTCCCCGGCTTCTCTAACTTCAACCCATGTTGAACTATGCCTCAGTTTTTGTTCCGTTTTGTCGGGGTAAAGCACCTGTTTGTTCACTTTAGTAGAAAATGCATTTGAGGAACAAAAACTGGACTTTTCCGTCTGCATTACAGTGACTTACAGGAACAGAAACTTTGTAAAGTAAAGACAACAAGTCAAAAAGAAAAGTGGAACGAAGGGGAGTTTTTGTACAGTAATAGCAGATTAATATTTATAGTATGTTAACTTTCGTTTGTCTTTTTTAATATCGTTTGGCCTGCTCCGATGGCTTGAAACCTCAATTTGGCAATAAATCACCCCTGCAAGTGCCACAAACAAACAGGACTTTTTTTTTTTAAAACATGAGGAAACTGTGTTGTTCTCACCTGTCAGTGACTGCCTGATGTACTGGTGTGCTTCCTGTCCCGCTCCCGACTGCTGCGAATGGTCCATTTTTTAAAGAATACTGCAAAGTGCTAACGTCAACATTTTTGCTTGTTGGGGATCTGATCACAGAGAGTAAAACAGAAAGGGGAGGCTCTATGTAACCCAAGACCAAACAACCACTTTCTTAAGTCGTACTATCGTTAAAACTCACTTTGTGTATCCTAGTTGATTGCAAGCAGTCTCGGTGTGCTGTGCGGTCCAGTCGTCGTTGCAGACGGTCCTCCACGTTTTACCGTTGAACACTTGGAGGACACTCGCAGCGGAAATTAGACGCACTGAGAGGACGGGGGGGGGGCAAAAAAGTCACGATTTCGCTTCCAAGCTCTAGTTTTGCTTACAGGATAATGTGTGAACGTGTCAGGTGTTTCAGTCGTACCTGGGAATGTGCCGTTTGCTTTGAATTCTGACGTACAATAAGCCTCGTCTTCTCCATCGTAGCAATCAGCGATCCCATCACAGGCTTTAGCGAGTGGGATGAACTTCGCCGAGCGTGTGCAGTAGTAGTAGTTGCTTTCAATTAGCCTCTTAACTGGAGGGGAGAGGAGGCACATGTGAGAACAGTGGAGCAGAACATGGGTTAGAAATGTGTGACACTAAATCCTGGAAATGATTCGTCACATAGAAACATTTGTTCTGCTGAAATGCAAAGGAAAGTCTTGTTTAAAATAGCAAACTCATTTGTATCCTCAAAAAATAACATTCGTAACGTGTAATGTTATCGGGAACTTACTAAAATATCCTGCAATGACCAATATGGCCAAAGTCAAAACTGCCATCACAATCCAGATTATTTTCTTTGTCCTTGACATCTTTCCTGCTTGAGGTTTTGAGTTCGCCGTGGGTTTTTGTTGAGCGTCTGAAAAAAACAAAGTAAAAAAATCAATAAATCTGAATATCAAAGACAGAAAAATGTAATATAATCAAGAACAGTGGTCTTCGACTCCAGTCATCCACTGCATACTGAGGAGGTCAATCAGCCATTTGATGCAGGTGTGTTGGACCAGGGACACATCTAAAAGTTGCTGGACAGCTGGCTATTGAGGACTGCAGCTGAAAGGGCCTGATCTAGGACTTGTAAAGGAGCCAGGAAATGGCCTGACTAGGTTTCAACAGTATTGCCCTGCAGTTTCAAATGTTTTAGCTTCCTGAGCCCACATTTGATCTATTACTGCAAAACAACCAGAGATGGACTCTTAACTTACTTGGCATATTTGAATAAAGTGGTATGTCGATATCCGCTGCTTCCTGAAATGATGCCTGAGATGCCTGAGGACAGAAGACAACAGACATCACATGAGCAACAGGTATCTGTGAAACCAGGGCCAGATTTCAGAGGACGTGTGACCCGGTTTCAGTGCCCCACCTGTAAAAGTTCTCTTTAAGCAGGCGGTTTACGACAGATTGAAAATTACAGCTAAGCCCAAAATTATTCACACCTCTGCGAGATTCAGACTTTTAACAGTTTTTAATTCAACTTAGACATTTGTTCCTAATAAAGACACAGGCAAGCTGAATAAGATAAGCCGCTATACAAAGGGTATCCAAGAAATAAACCCTACATTTGAAAAAAAAGTGTTTGATCTTTTTAATGGAAAATCCTTAATTAGAATAATCAAAACATTTTTGTAATTTTTGATTCATTTTTACATTTGTAAAATAAAAATTAAAAATCTAGCAGTTAATTTGAAAGGTCTTTGATCCAAATAATATAAATATTCATGTTTGCATCTAGCACAACAGCAGTCAGTGGAATGTGCAAAATATGTGAAGCCTGACTTATTACCAAGTTGCTTGGCTGTTATAATTTTCAAATAGTTGGTTATTTACATAAAATACCCTTGCTGAAGTCTAGCCTTGGGTACAAAGCATGAAGTTTAACTTAGGAAAAATGATACAATAAGAAAGGAGGACTGAAAGCATTTCTTCAAAAACTGTCAAGAATAGAAAAGGAAGCAAGACAGCTATGGTGTGTTATTTATTTATTTATTTATTTTTTTTTTGCACAAAGATGAGTTGTCAAATTACCACAGTGTTATTTTCTGGTTTTCTATTAGATGCAATCAGATCAGTCCAACCCCACATTCAAAAGAACAATGCAGGCTCTGCAGTCCATGTGCTGCAAAGCACAGCTGCAATATATATATATATGCCAATATTTGAGCACTAGAAAAAAAAAACGTTTACTCCCAACACCTGTTTGGACTTGGCTGCTGAAAAGACATATCAGTAGAAGAAAAATTTGGACATTATGTCATTTCAACATTTACCACTGCATTAATGTCATACTCTACAAATGTCATCCAACCAAACTGCAAAGTTTATTAGCTGTGATGACTGAGCTGTTCATCTGCAACAGAATGTGGGGGGAAAAAAAGCGACACAGATACAAATCGATGTAGAGCTGCATCTTCGACCACAGGAGCCACAGATTGAGGGCTTTTGGCACTTGATGTTTGTCGTTAAAAGGCAGAACAGCAACACAACAGCATCGACCGTGCAAGTCTGTACATGGTGTACCCAACCAATTATGCAGATGCACCTGCTTAAACAAACCAGGCTGAGAATGTTTTTTTAATTCTTAAAGATTGTCACATTAAGTTGGCAGGAACAAAAGCTTAAGACTGGTGGATTTAGTGCCAAACCCTAATCCCTGCTGGGCATGTCATTTCAGATGTGTTTCTGCTCCAGCACACAAAACGTGTTTGCAGTGACGTGGAGGCCCGTACAGGTTATTATTTTATCGATTAATATATTTAGTAAGCCACAGATCCATTTGTAGTTCTGGAGTTGCAGGTTGATCTCAGGTCCATGTCCCGTCAATAAGTCAAATAAAGTCAGAATATCATAAAATCACCATCTATATTTTTGTCACAAATTAGACATGTTGACTAGGACCAGCACACTCTTCACCTTTTGAACTGTTTATCTTTCTGCAGCCGACCACACCCACACACGCACGCACGCACACACATGTTTGCACAGCTATCTTTTTGGGGACTTTCCATTGACTTCCATTCATTTCTACAGCCTAAATCTTACCTTTACCCTTTTCCTAAGCCTAACCATCACATACCTAACCCTAATCCTAACCAAAACTCATTTCACACCTTAGTCCTAACTCTGACCCCTGCATCTAAACAACCCTTTACTGGACTGACACCTGGAAAAGTAAGGTAACATTTTAGCAATAATTGTATGACAACCAATAGTGGGATTAATGGGCTGCATGTTATATCAACATCCTTCAGCTGTTCTACTCATCTATGAAAGTTCTGGCTGTAAAGATCTAGAATTCAGGCTTTTTTAGTAGAAGATTTCTACTAGAAATTATATACCCTAGAGCAGAAAAAATGCCCAACCTTTTTGGATGACACACCCATCTTTAATTGTCTTATGAAAGCTAAATGTTAGCTTTGCTGACTGAGGTTTCAGCAAACCAAATATCTCATGAAGAAACAAAAACAAACTGGAGATGCCTGTTTTGTGATTGGATTAGCTGAACAAAAAAACCCTTTTGACTGGCACCCAACATGAATAGGGAGCTTCTGGATATGGTTTTTATCATCAGGTGAACAAAGTTACTGGGATGTGATAAGATCCTATCAACTGATCTTTAATGGGAGGCAAGAAATTTATACATATATGTTAGATTTTAATGTATTAAACCTGACCTCCATGTGAACCTGAGAATGGACACATTTTATGTGGGCAATTAAAGAAATTATGAGGTAAAAGGAATGAAATTGTATCTCTCCATTGATATAATTCTCCACATTTTGCTCTCAAAAGTGGAAAACTTTGCTTTTCTGGTCATGCTTATACTATTGTAACAAATTAAGCTAAAATTATTGCACCATTCTAGCTGGGCGGGTTTGAATTGAAAAATAGACTGAAGGATAAAAAAAAAACTGTAATTAACCAATAAGAAAGGCATTTGTTAATCTAGATCTCTACAATATGTGGAAGCTATAAATAACATGAGCCTTTATCCAATCTACAGTGTGTTGCCCAACAACTATTGAGGTCTTTCTGAACATCTAGCCCGATACAAGTTCTGTAGACGAGATCGATAGGCTCTGAAGGGACTTTCAACAAGTTCACTACAGGTGACTCCACAATCCAAGCCACGTTTAGAGGCTGAAACAAACTTTACAGCTTCAGGGTTCTCAGTCCTTTCAATCTGAGAATTTCTTTTGACACGCCGATTTTTTCCTTTGAAAATCGCGTGAGTTTCCGGTTTTATTTTTTTATTACATTGCAGATAAATTCTTTACTGCCCGTCTTGAGACCAGGCAAAGATGCGTTTGCTTGCAGAATCGCTGATACCCATCCACTGCCGTTTGTTCCCTAGCAAGCTCTTCACTGGCGGTAACAAAATTCCAGGTGCGTCACTTCCTTGGGCGGCCTGAAACTTTATGAAAAGCAGCTTAACCTCTGCCCTCGATGTTCTTAATTTGATAAGTGGTTGAGTTGGGTGTGATCTTATTGGAAGTTGCATGTTTGCATGTGAGGCCCTCTTTTATGCAAAGCACTGAATGAAGCCTGTGTTACTGTGGTGGTAACCATTGTTGGCCAAACGACAATGTTCTCCAGCACCACTCCCTTTTAAAGCAATCAATTTGTAAAAAATAAAACAAGAGTCTGTTTCGAATGTAGTTATCCTTCAAATCAACATATTTATTCATAACGAGAACAATTCATGTTTTATCAGGCAGCTTTAATTAATTTTAATTTTTCTCTGACGGAGGCTTGACAGGTAGCACTACTGCAAGATCGTTCATCTTTCCTGTTTTTCCATATATGGATTCTATGCATAAAGAATCATGTAAAATATTTTGTGAATTTTTAAACTCTATACACACTTAGTCATGGCTTCACTCATCACGAAGCTGTCCTACGGCTATAGCTTCTGATAATTAGAAATTCATTAGAATCCGGTTATGTGTTGGTAAAGTTCACAGCTCTGCAGTGGGACAAACCGACATATAATCCTGTTTGATTGGTGTTTACTGCTCTGTGTCTGTTGGGTAATAAGGAAGTGTCAACACTGAAAAGACAACAAAAGCCTAATGCACAAATAAAGTACAGCTCATTTTGAGCTGGTCTTAAAAACATGGAAGTAGGTTTGCGCTTACAAGTAAAATGATCATTAAATATCATATTAGAAAAAGGGGAGTTTAAAAAGAAAACAACAACTGCTTCCACAAGTTTGGTGTTAGGTGATACTGTTGCAGCAATCAAATACACATTTTTTTCAAGGGTGTTTCTCGCAAAAGGTAGAATTTGTTCTCTGGCAATCAGCTTCTCAAATTTTAGTACATAATGTGCAAACAGATGATTTAAGGAACTATTCGTTTTGCTCCTTGATCCACATTTTAGCTTGTTCTAGTTTTTGACGCAGGCTTTAGATTGCAATCATATTTACAGCACAAAGACATTCTAAAGACCTGTCATTGCCATACATGTAGATTTGTTTGCTACAAGATGCAGAAAAGGCACACACACATCTACCAGTAGATAAACAGACAGAGAATGTTGCTGAACAGGTTTTTTATACATTATATTCTGTCACAGCAGGTTTTGTTTATCGGACATCTTGAGGCATTTTGCAGCAGAAATGGTCACAGGTATAAAATGAAAAAGACTTTATACATGTCTCAAATATTTTTCCATTCAAAGAGTTATTTTATCGTACTTTTAATTCTCTTCTTTTTTACATTGTGGCCTTGTCAACTTGGTTTTTTTTTGTAGTTCATCGAAGATGGCTGATTTCCTTAAAACAATGATGTTAAGTAACAAAAAATAAAGTCTTGTTGTATTAGGGACTTCAATCTAGTTTTAGAAAAAAAATAAATAATCAATAAATATCAATACATCCGAACAATGAAACGCTCATCAAGAAATCAATGTCATGTTAAGAAACGCTGCGGGTGTTACAGCCCTGAACAGTTTTTGGAAATAAGATTTTTAATCTCGGTGAGTTTCTTTTCCTGGTTTCAAACAAACAAACAAATTATGACAGGAAACTAGGTCACCAACACCTGAAAGTGAGCCGTAAGTATCGAGAATACGGAGTGGATGAAACTAGTCATGACAACCTGGGAAACCAGAAACATGGCTGTAGAACAACTGGGAATTGAACAAACGATTTCTGAGAGCAGTGGGTTGTTTTTGTTCCCCGAAATATCATGACACACTCGGCACATTTTGTAAGGCAACGTCTTAAAATAACACAACGACTGACATAAACCTGTCTGTGAGTCACACACAAATCTCTATTCGTTTTGTTTTAATAAGTCATATTAATCCAATATTTAGTTTAGTTAAGAGTTTTTGGGAAGATATCCAGCTTTAACAAAAGGAAGTATTTTAATGGGTCATTTGAAAACATTGACAGTTAACTTTAATTTAACTGTGTTCACTTGGAAAACAAAAATATTTCATCTGAATTCAGCTGAGGAAAAATGGGCATCTGAGAAGCTATGCAGGAGAATAGAGAGCTGAGGGCTGTAAAAAGGTAATTAGTTTATGTGATGGAACAAATTCCTATATATATATATATATATATATATATATATATATATATATATATATATATATAATCT
Source organism: Micropoecilia bifurca (assembly GCA_903067075.1). NCBI lineage: Eukaryota > Metazoa > Chordata > Actinopteri > Cyprinodontiformes > Poeciliidae > Micropoecilia > Micropoecilia bifurca. The sequence goes on from CAEGAF010145546.1 coordinate 20,519, forward strand.
TTTTTATAATTCATTTATAGGAAGTATAAAGTATACATTTTAGAAGTTTTTACCTAACTACACTGCAGAAACTAATTGATATGGTTCAACCTAAGACGTCACCACATTTAATTTTGCAGTGTTTTCAAGCTTGTTTCAGGGATGCGGTCAGATCGATTATAACTGCTAACTGCCTTTAAAAAAAACAAATGAAGAGCCTTGTACGCTATACTCACCCCCATGATGTACTTGTCCTTTTCCGTAACCACTGGCCTTTTCCTCAGTAGCTGCTGTCCTCTATATTCTCCTTCTTCTGCCTTTTGTCACTTTTTCCCTCCCCACCAACTGGATTTTTGCAGGAAAACCAGGCGCGGTCGTGTCCCGGTCTCCCTTCCGTCCTCTCTGCCTTAATCAATCTACACCTGCGTAACTCAATCTAGCTTGAAGGACGCCTGACCTCCACCTCCGTGGTCCCCAAAGCTGTGATAAAACGTAGGTGTACGGAGCCGAGTGTTGTTGCTGCGCAGTTTTAGAAAGGAGCTTCTTTCCTAAAAGCCCCAGGTCTTCTGGCAGAGCAAAACTAAAAGCAGGTAACTCGACACTTTAACCGTCCTACCTGCGTTTCCATTATGTCGTCCCTCCTCCTCTGAACATCTTAACTGACAACTTCAAACAAAACTCCAGCATTTCACTTTTAACGAGGTCTTATATTTTACGTGTGTTCTTTTCTTTAGTGGTAATTAGTCAGGATTCCCTGAATTGACATGAACTATTATTTAAGTTTTAAAAAATAAAGCAACACGTTGCTTAAAGACTAAAACATGTCTGCAACTGCACGCTCTTGCTTAGGCGTGGCCGCTTGCTTTTGTTTTGACAGTAATAAGCTCAGCTGGTATCAGTCGGTCACTGACTCACAAACCCGAGTCAGGTGAACTTTGTGATGTTCGTTTTCACCTGTGCATGTAAACATAAGATACATAAAACGACAGAGTAAATGTATTGTATGAGATGGTATGGTGAGGTGTATAACTTTAAACTTGGGCTCACACTTATTCCTCTAAATGTGAGCCCCTTTTAAAAAAATGTGATAATTGTTGAATAAATGTAATATTTATCACTGTGTACATCAGGTATATCTTTTTTTTTTAGATCGGATTATGTTTTACTTATTTGTATTCATTTATAGAGCACATTTAATAGCAACTTAATATTCTGGCTTTCAGATTATTTCCTAATTTTTATGAACCTCTTTTTTGCATAGAAGTAGCTCTTATACCAGACTTATATTTCCATCCAAATAAACAAATCTGGCTACACTTAAAGATTCAAATCAAGAATCCCTGCTTAGTTTTTCAGTTTTAAACCTACTAAGTGGCCTAAAGAGCCACACATATCAGACTGCCAAGACTGAGTTTATAACAAACTGTTACTCGCTTTCAAAGAGTTTAATTGCCTTTCAAGGACACATGTCACATTTCTGGTCACTCTTTTATTTGAGTTAATCCAGTGAGAATATTACAGAAAAACAACCGCAGGCAACCAGATAGAGGGAGGGGGGAGGAATCTAGGTTGGACGTTTGAGAAGTGAGAGACCAGGACGGCAGAAGAGAATGAGCCTTTGTTACAAACAGTAGCAGATAGTCTTCACTGATCTCAGATACCGGATGCTCACTTCCAGTATTTCCTCACCTAGAAAGCTTCCACCTCTCGCACCTGATGATTCATAAATCATTCTCGTACAAGCATCCTCAGTATGATGGTAGCTGTGAGCCTGCACTATGAAAGCCTGGATGAATCAAATTTTTTGATTCATCCTTTTGTTAATAAAACAAAAGATCTTCCGGATATCTCTTGGAAATGAATCGGTTCTAGGCTGATTTTTGTTTTTAACAGCAAATTTCACACTCAATCTCTGCAAAACAGCTTCTGTTAATCCAGTTGTTATTCTGTCACGCAGTTTCCACGATGCATCAGAGCTCCACCTCAGTGGAGTGAGCGATTCTGTTTTGATGTGTTTGCCTGAGCCAAGGAGATCAACATGCGACTTAGAATTTGGATCAAATGACGTAGCAGTTTGTGTCTCTGCCCCTGTCCTCTGCAGCCAGATTCATCTCCAAGCTGGTCCTGCGTGGTTCGATGCAGCTTTTCTCCATTTTGTGTGCATAAATTGGGGAATGATTAGTACAATTCCAAAGGCTCCCCCAACACAAAATAAATTGTTTTATTAATAATAAAAAATATATGTAGGAGTCCGCATCCACAATTAAATGAATGGTATCTTCACCATTCCTTGTATTTGGCAGTAAACGTTAAATGCTTCCACTCCTTGACCAAACAGCAGACGTCCATATTTACTGAACTCCCTCTACACACGCATGAAATGCGACTTTAGCGTAGCGGTCAGCAGAGGACAAGAACAGCGACAAAAACCATGCTGCCTAGGATAATAGTAAAATCAAGTTTTCAAAAGGAAGGCAAGAGAAAAAAGAAAGAGGTTGTATAGAGTCATATATGTGTTTGTATTCATACCTTATACTTGCTTCATCGGATTTATTTTTCGAATGGCATTCAGATTTATTTGTTAGCTTTTCATAACTATCAGATTTACGTTCAAGGAGAGCAAACGGTACCCTTTAAAACGAATTACAAAACACTCACTGAAGGTTATTTCCGTGTGAACAGTTAGTCATTCTGAACAGAAAAGCAAATAAACAGTTAAAGTTTGACAGAAAGAGACCAAAGTTTGGGTTGTCAGACTCAAACCTGTCACAGTCCACATGCCATTCATTCTGCTCTTCTCCATCATTTTTGAAACACATGCAGTCAATTAACTTTGCAATATCAAAACAAGTTTAGGTTTGAATTTGGAAACAAAGGAGGAAGCAATTAAAACATCTTAGTAATTACCTTTACACAACCATTATCATTACAGTTTATGCTCACCTGCCACGGAAGATTTTTTTTAATTCTGTAGGTGCTGGTGAATATAGAATCCAAAAAGTATCAAGAAAATTGGACAGAGATCAGTAGTTCCTGTTGAAGAATGTCTTTTCTTTTCCTCTGAGGACCTTCAGAACTGACATTTATAGCTTCAACCAGCAAACACCCTCCAATGTTTCTTCATTCCTCCACTCCGCCCTCCTCTTCCTGCAAAGCACACACACACACACACACACACACACACACACACACACACACACACACACACACACACACACACACACACACACTCTCTCTACATCCTTGAACACACACAATCATCCCTCTCCCTTCGATCAACCCCCCATCCATACCCCTCCCCACTCCCGCCCACCAATGGAGGAGTTTTATCCTTTGTTTTTGCACTTAGGCGTAAATTTTGTGAAACTTAATATTGGGCTTTAGACACCTTGTGGGAAGTGTGATTTGAAAAAAAAAAATCTTCTCATCTCCATGGTAAAGCATTGACCCATATGTATTGTTTCCACAATATAAACACTCTCATTTTTAAAAAAATTAAAAAATGAGGTCAAGCAATATTTTTTTATTAAAGTTAGTTCTTCTTTGGATTGATTAAAACTCATTTTATGTTATTGTTTTATACAGGAATTTAGTTGTGGAGGATTTACAAAAAGCCTCAGGACTGTTTTTCCTGTTCTAATCTTGTAAAGGGCGTGTCACGCCATGTCTTGCTGACATGGCGTGACATGTCAGCAAGACATGTCACGCCATGTCAGCAAGGTGGATTCACAGTATAAGAAAAGCTGCTAACCTCTGCTCAGAAATGTGAAATATGCTACTCACTATTTATCCAAAGACGGGTGAATGCAGTAATAACGATTCATGAATAATAGCAGAGGGATATGTGATATCTCAAAGTGAGGCCTGGCAGCCTTATAATCTAATATTTCCCTAGTCTTTGTGAAAAGGATCAGTTACATTTTCCTGTTGTAATTTCCTTGTGGAGTTTTACTGGAAAAACTGGAAACATCCTACCTTGAAATAAGAGAAAAATATTTTTTTCCTGTAAAACCCTCTACTTGTGCTTACTGTAAGTGTGAACAAAAAGGCAGGGGGGATTTTCTTTGCCTGCCTGTCTACAGCTGATAACGTGACAATAAGAGAAAAAAAACTAGTTTTCAGAAATTTTACCGAAAAGAAGGCAACAATATTCATTTGACATAAATAGTTCAGTGTATATCAGAATACACTTTAAAACAATATTCACAGCTTTGGACAAAAACAAACATATGGAAGAACAATGTTGTTTGTTGACGTGATACATGTATGTGAATAAATAGATGCGTTACAAAACCTGAACTAATATAATCTTTGACTTGTCACATGATAGAAGTGAAATTTACTATGCAAAGCATGATGGACGGTGCACAACTCCATACAGTTGGCCACTCTTGCTGTATTCAACGGAAATATCGACATTTGCATGCACTGCCTACAATTATATTTTGCAAATGAGTTTCACCTGCTAAACATGACATGATTAGTTTGTGAGAAAAAAATAAGAGCCAAAAAAAGGAAATATGTTGAATAGCACAATGTGCTTTTCCATACTGACAGTATTTTTGCTTTTTTACTTCGATAACACATTGAAACAGAGTAATGTGTTTTCTGTGGTTGCCACTGATCTAACTTTAGGGCATGGAGCCAGTGAGGTTTTTACATACTGATAAATTCACATGATAAAAGGATAGTTTTTTTAACATGCTGTATCAAAGGTTTTTAAATCGATGGAAAAATCTGAAGTCAGTCCACCAGTTTGACAGATTACAATTCACACCCCTGACTACACTTGTTGCAGATGTGCAGACACTTCCAACTTTACACACAGAGTTCGTAAAAATGAATCAATTTGAATAGCGTCTCTGACATGGACACTGAATCAAATATATCGACAGACTGGCGACCTGTCCAGGGTGACCCCGCCTCTCGCCCAGAACATTAGCTGGAGATAAGCACCAGCACCTCCCAACCCCACTAAGGGTCAAGGATGTAAAGAAAATGGATGGGTGGATGGATGGAAAATTTTTAATGCTGTCAGTCAAAATGACGGAAAACAAAAAAGTCTAGCATGACCTCTGTGCTGTACACCTGTCAGTGTGGGTCACCTCTTGCAGAGCCTGTACAAAGTGTTGAAACTGCTAAAGATGCAGTACCAAGTAATACTGACTTTTTTGAACTTTACATCAGGGAATAAGCAACAAACATTTTTTGTTTGTTGCTTATTCCCTCATTAAAAAACATACCTGTAGTGTTGCCTTTATTCTTTCATGCACATTACAGAAATCCTTTAATCTCCACGGTAACCTTTCAGTTATGCAAAACGCCCGGTTGGACCGAGCGGCGTCTTCAAGGTGTAGCTACTCCTTAGAGTTGCAATTTCCGAGCTCCCGCCTCCATCACAACTCCCCCACTCCTCTTCATACTAGCCTGCAGTAATTGGCAAGCGAGCTACTTCTCAGTGTAGCTTTGGAAAATTGTTGTTAAAGGGTTAACAGAAGAGCTATGTTGTGAGGACTTTCTGAAGGCGTGTTTTAAAAAAGAGCAGAAGTTTTTAAAGAGATAGAGGGCCAATTTCAAGGTGAGTAGGAAGTAAAAATTATTTTATCATATTTGATAGCATTTTTATAACAACTGTAGTTAACATAGTTACTTGATTGTGCTATAAAACTGCTCCATGTGCCTGGAAAACACATAATACTGTCTGATTAAAACTAAGGTTTACTGATTGTCCTCAAGAACTCTCACTAGTTAGAGGATAACATTTCTTTGCAATTGGAAGCCATTGGTTCTCCTTTTCTTGTTAAATGAGTTATGTAGCGTGATAAGGCCTGCCAGCAGAAAACCATTTCCACATTCTTAGCTGCGCTCCAATGGCTTGATGCTCCACAAGGCGTGTTCCCATAAAACCTGTGGAACTAAAAATATTCAAAGTTATTCAAGGTAATATCCATCAATCAGACTTTTTAGAACAGTCACAGAGTAAAACAGACATTGTCATACCAGTGACTGAGTTGTCTGTCTTTTTTCTGTCGACTGCTTTGGGAATAAAGGAGCTTGGACAAGCTTGTAGGCTTCCTCCTTCCTCCTCACCCATGTCTGACTGATCTCAACTGATCTTCTCCAGAGACTTCATGTACAACGGGGTGGTTATGAAAATGTGGTGCACCGTCTTTTCCCCTCGGAGCTTCAGGTGCATCAATTTTTTTTTTAAAATGACTAGAAATGTGTACAGCCTCGCATCAACTTTATGACTGGCATGCATTGGCAGACATTTCCACACTGACACATAGATTGTATATTGGTATAATATTAATCAGAGGTCACAACTTTTTGTTGTTGTCTGACTGATGGGGTCAAAAACATTCCAAATTAACTTTTGTCGGTTTTTAACATGGTAACAATGACATATTTGATTACATTTATTTTCACTCAGTTTAATATTTTTTCTCTGCAGTGGCGGGGGGGGGGGGGGGGGGGGGGGGGGGGGGGGGGGGGGGGGGGGGGGGGGGGGGGGGGGGGGGGGGGGGGG
>CAEGAF010145559.1:0-13375 GCA_903067075.1 Micropoecilia bifurca
CCGTCTGAAACAGGAAGTCCAGACCGTCTGAAACAGGAAGTCCAGTCCGTCTGAAACAGGAAGTCCAGTCCGTCTGAAACAGGAAGTCCAGACCGTCTGAAACAGGAAGTCCAGACCGTCTGAAACAGGAAGTCCAGACCGTCTGAAACAGGAAGTCCAGTACGTCTGAAACAGGAAGTCCAGTACGTCTGAAACAGGATGTCCAGTCAGTCTGGAACAGGAAGTCCAGACAGTCTGAAACAGGAAGTCCAGACTGTCTGAAACAGGAAGTCCAGACAGTCTGAAACAGGAAGTCCAGACTGTCTGAAACAGGAAGTCCAGTCAGTCTGAAACAGGAAGTCCAGACTGTCTGAAACAGGAAGTCCAGACTGTCTGAAACAGGAAGTCCAGACCGTCTGAAACAGGAAGTCCAGTCCGTCTGAAACAGGAAGTCCAGTACGTCTGAAACAGGAAGTCCAGTACGTCTGAAACAGGAAGTCCAGACCGTCTGAAACAGGAAGTCCAGACCGTCTGAAACAGGAAGTCCAGACAGTCTGAAACAGGAAGTCCAGACTGTCTGAAACAGGAAGTCCAGACCGTCTGAAACAGGAAGTCCAGTCCGTCTGAAACAGGAAGTCCAGTACGTCTGAAACAGGAAGTCCAGTACGTCTGAAACAGGAAGTCCAGACCGTCTGAAACAGGAAGTCCAGACCGTCTGAAACAGGAAGTCCAGTCCGTCTGAAACAGGAAGTCCAGTACGTCTGAAACAGGAAGTCCAGTCCGTCTGAAACAGGAAGTCCAGACCGTCTGAAACAGGAAGTCAGTCTGAAACAGGAAGTCCAGTCAGTCTGAAACAGGAAGTCCAGACAGTCTGAAACAGGAAGTCCAGACCGTCTAAAACAGGAAGTCCAGTCCGTCTGAAACAGGAAGTCCAGACCTTTTTCTGAGTTTTTAGGGGTTCCGGTCCTGAGCTTTTTCTCTTCCAGGCGTTTTGACCTTCGGAGCTCGATCTGTTTCCTTCTCTTTGCAGAAGTGAGAGGAGGCACTTCCTGTTTCCGAGGTCGTGACCTCTGCACCAGAACTGGTGATGCCCATCGACGCTGTGATTGATCAGACTGGTCCCACTGGTGGAGCTGATGGTTCTCACAGCTCATGTCTGCATGAGGGAATCTGTCCTTGCGTGACTTTGTCCGCTCCGATTGGCTGAGCTCTGCTGCGGTTATGCAACACCTTATCACAGGTGCATTGTGGGACACGACGCGGAGGTGACCGCGGTCGGTTAGGGAGAAACCTGAGGTCGTTTAATCCCCCGTCACCATGGCAGCCAACCAGCTCAAACACGCACACATCAGCAAAGAACGTCGTTATTGATGGATGTCCTGCACCGGCCTCCGTTCAGTGACGTCACACACTGGAGGAATCTGATTGGCTGGGGGTTACATAACGGGAGGCACATCCATCCATCAGGAGAGAGAGAGAAAAGGAGCAGAAGAAAAGGAGGAGAAAAGGAGCGAGGGATGAGTTCAGGAATCCCTGAAGGTCAAAGAATCGAGGATGGAGAAGAAAATGAAGTTTGAAACATCAGAGAGACAAGGAGAAAATGAGGAACAAAACGACAAAGGAGGAGTAGGGGGTGGGGGGGGGGCATCTGAATAATCTGGGGCATCGGGAGCCACGTGGCCGTCTCCATGACAACCGTCTCCCTGGGAGAGCGCTGTGATTGGCTGAACGTGTCCTGCACCGACACTGACTGTGTGAAAATATGAGACATCAGGCGCAAGTTTTCTGTCTGAGCTCTGGCGCCCCCTGGCGGACCAGCTTGGTTTCTTCCAGGTTGAAACAACCTGCAGCTGCTTATGGGTCCAAAAGAACCGGAAATTAACCACGAAGCATCCGAACATAGACAGCAGAAAACCTGTTTAATGTTGAGTAGAACATGTCATAATTTAATGTACTGCAGCTGGTGGCCAGTTTCATTTACTCACTTTCATTTGTTTGAGTAACTTTTTTTTGAAAAACATTTACTCCTACTATTTTTATTATATTGTACTTAATAAAAGTACAACATAATACTTTTATTATGTATTAATAATACATAATAATACTTCATTACTTCATTATGAAGTAATGAAGTATTTTTACTTCATTACTTCATAATGAAATGTGAAGTAATGAAATGTCACTCTTACTTGAGTGACATTTCTGGATTTTCTTCCCACTGAATGAAAAACAAACATGTTTTAACCAAAAATCCACCAGACAGACTCAAACCTGCAGTTTCTGTTAAGAGTTTCATAAATTTTTTATTGAAAGAAACTGATTTGAAAAAAATTCACCTTGCCTGATATTTTTTATTTATATGAATTATTGTTATTTTAGTCCTAGAGACAGAAAAAGTTTGACTTGACTTTATACTTTGGTTTGCCTCTTTGTGTAATTTTTTAAATATTAAATGATTGATCATTTGATCAGCTGAGTAGATTTTTTACCAAATTTGTTTTTACTGCCATAATTTCTTGGAAAGTTATTTTTTTTACCTTTACTTGTGTAAAAATAAGTTAAACTTTTACTTGAGCATAATTTTCAGCTACTCTGCCTCCTCTGGGTCTGATCTGCTGGGGAATTAATATGCAAAAATTATGTTTTTCATGTTTTTGTTTTCTCATTTGGGTTTATAAAAACAAAACATCCAGCTGGTTTTTGATAATAAATGTTTTTCCATGCTTGGAAAACGAGCCGTTTAAAACCAAAATAATCCAGAATGTAACACAGCGCACTGCCCGTTACCTAGCAACACCAGTAAAGCCCAGGCCGTTACCTAGCAACCCTAGCAAAGCCCAGGCCGTTACCTAGCAACCCCAGCAAAGCCCAGGCCGTTACCTAGCAACCCCGGTGACCTTTCCATTTGGCCTCCTATTTGCTTCTCCGTTTCAAACCCAGACTTTGCTACATGAAATGAAACACAAACTAGTTTTTTTTTTTTTTCAATAATTATTACGTTAGTTTAGCGTAAACGTGACCACAAACCTTCTGATTTTAGTCGGCCAGGAAAATTTGGTGGAAATTTAATCAGATTAATCATAATTTATGTTATATTACCTGATAATGAAGTTCCCCACCACAATCCTCACTTTGGATTATAAATTATGTAATGTTGTTTATTATTCACACATTAAATTGATTTAAAATGTATTTAAATGTCACCAGCTCGTTTCCAAATTGTTTCCATTTCAATGTTTTCTACGTCAGTTTGAGCAACAAAACAATTTGATGAATTTGACTGGCAACTAATCAGAGAGCTGAGGATAAAAACATTTAAATTAATTACTTTAATGCACTAAAACGGTTTTATCTTCTTTTTAAAAGTCGTTTTTGTTTCTGCTTTGTTCCGGCGAGGCGATGCAGTTTCCTCTTCCTCCACAGCGGGGCGCTAGACCACCTGTTTCTGAACCTCAGGGCTTTTCTGCTGCAGCCTTCAAGTCTGAGTTATGAATAATTATCATCTGTTATTTGGCTTCAAAATGAGTTATTCTTCTCCTTCTGTGAAACTCGCACAGCAGGATGAAGATAAATTAAAATAATTTCATTGAGTTTCCACAGCAGAGTGACGGTTAATGTTGTTTTACGTCAATTTTTGTTTTCATGTTGGAATCAATGTTATTTTCTTTAAACTACAGGTAGAACAAAACACCTGATGTGAAATACGTCATCAGATCGATTTAAAACATTATTTTAAAATGATTAATGAAGAAACAGAAGGAAAGACGTGATCTTTATTGAGGAGTGAAGCACATGGAGCAGAATGAGCTGAATGACCTGTTTCTGTTTGGACTCATGGAAAGTGATTTAAAATGTGACGTTTTAGCAGCTAAAAGCAGAAATGATTTAAAATCAGAGGAAAGTAAAGAATTCATCACGGAGGAAAAAAGCAGCAGCAAGATTTCAAGCTAAAGTCCTTCAGAGAATCAATTTTATTGGCCAGATCTGTTCATGAAACCGGAGTTTGACTTTGGTTTCATTTTGCTCTCAATGTAGATAAATTATAAATATAAATATTAATTTAGTGGTAAATAAAAAAGATTTATTTGAGGACCTCATTGGACATGACAGAACAAATGTGTAAAGATTTTTCTGAAGTTTGTTGCTTTGTGGTAACTGGAGACCAACAAGCACTCAGCGCCCCCTCTGGTAGCAAAGTGTAATTGATCCGTTTTTATTGTTTGATGTCGAACTGAAAATGTTTGTAAGTTTGCACAATCAAAATGCTATAGCAGGAATTTAGCTTATAGCAGTAGAGACCAAAATGGGAGTTCATATATCCAGTTCACCATGTTATTAATTAATATAAAATCTATTTTTTAGACTAAATATGTAATCAGCAAGCTAAATATTTAGCTTGATAATTACATATACCTCGTTTAAGGGTAAATATTTAGTTGGTTAGCTAAATGTTTAGATAAATATTGAGTCATCAAACATTTTTTTTGTTAACTGCTAAATATGTCTAAGCTAAGTAAACATGTAATTAATGAGCTACATACTTAGCTACCACAGAGCTAAACAATTAGCTGGTTAACTAAATATGTAGCCCTGAGCTAGCTAAATAATTAGTTAGCATGCTAAATAATTAGCTAAGAACTAAATGTTTAGTTTGAACTGTGGCACTTATAAATTAATGAATAACATGGTGAAAAATTAAAACTCTTTGTTTTTCCTAAATAACCCAAATTATTGCTGTTACCGTTTCACTGTTAACTTTACTAACGGTTCCTCGTACTGGACGGGTCACTGGGAACCAGAGATTCAACCAGGTCAGATCGTTTAAAAAGCCTCAGATATTCGTTTCTGCTTTAGCACCGTCTGTATTTGGTTTCAGAACATTTCAAGTCTTTCTTGTCGATTTTTAGAAGAGTACAAAAACCTAAAATCTTTAAAAAAGTCAAATATTTGTGTTTTGCTGCAGTTTTTCATGATGGCAAAACTTCATTTCTTTTTTTCTGAAGGCAGAACGTATTGATGGAGTTCTCCAGGTCAGAGCGGGTCTGGTGTCAGGAGGTCACGTTGGCCTGGACCTGGGCGGACGGAACTTCCTGGTCGGCCGCCGCCGTCGGGACGTTGATGTTCGGGTCGTCGTCCACCTGGTAGCACTTCCCCAGGCTCTTGATGATGCTGAAGTTGTAGCAGGCCGTTTCCGCCAGGCTGTTCTCCAGGATCCAGCCCTCTGACTCCGAGTCCGGATCCCCGAGCCGGATGACGTTCTCCATGGCCGTCTGCAGGTACCGAACTCCAGTCAGAACCAGCAGCTGGCAGAGAAAAGCAGCGACGCTTTAGAGTGAAAACGGCTGAGTTCACACTGCAGCCTGAAGTGACCCAGTCCAGATGTTTCTGACGTAATGTGACCTGGATCTTTTCATGGCAGTGTGAACAGCTCAGGTCTGATTCTTTTAGAATGTGACTCATATCGATACATATCAGATTCAAATGGACCAGAACGTCCAGGTCTCATTCATCCAAACTGAACGTCACTGATTCTCAACAAATCTCACTATTCTGGTCCTGATACGCAAGTGGGAAGAAAAACAACAACCATGATGGACTATATGAGGATTAAGTTGTTAATATGTTGCTAATATGTTGTTAATTGGGTCACTTCAGGCTGCAGTGTGAATGCACTTTGAAGGTCCTGTTCACACTGCAGCCTGAAGTGACCCAATTCAGATGTTTCTGCCGTAATGTGACCTGGATCCGATCTTTTCATGTCAGTGTGAACAACTCAGGTTGGATTCTTTTAGAATGTGACTCATATCGATACGTATCAGATTCAAGTGGACCATAACATCAAACAACAACCATGACGACTATATGAGGATTAAGTTGTTAATATGTTGCTCCGGTTGGACAACAACTTCAAATATGTAGCTAAGCTCCACCGTTAGCCTCCATGTTTACTTCCTCAAACACTGAGCTCTTCTTCCTCTTATGGTGGTTGGCAGAACACTGAGAACCTGACGCTATGGCGCCCTCTACTGCGCATGCAGAACACATACAGGTCCATTTTCTGGCAGTGTGAACGGCTGGCAAAAAAATCTGAATTGGCAAAAAATCTGAATTGGGTCACTTCAGGCTGCAGTGTGAACGCAGCCAAAGTCTCTGCTGTTGGGTTTAGGGCGCAGCACAGTGCAGGTTACCTCGAAGAGCCAGATGAGCAGCACGGTGAGGCCGATGGACTGCATGATGCCGGTGTAGTGGTCCAGCAGGGCCTGCTGGCAGCCGGGCCTCCACAGGTTCAGCTGCTGGCTCTGCTCGTCGTAGTGCGCATGCGCTCTGGGGTTGCTCAGGTTGTGCTGGATGCAGGGGCGGGACGACAGGGTGCTGCAGCAGCTGAAGGGAACGCTGTCCATCAGGTACTTCCCCTCCACGTTGCTGCGCACACGGCTGCAGAAAACACAGAAGCATCTCCATTCAGTCGTTTTGATGGTTAGGGTTGGGTTAGGGTTAGGGTTGGGTTAGGGTTAGGGTTAGGGTTAGGGTTGGGTTAGGGTTGGGTTAGGGTTAGGGTTAGGGTTGGGTTAGGGTTAGGGTTGGGTTAGGGTTGGGTTAGGGTTGGGTTAGGGTTGGGTTAGGGTTAGGGTTGGGTTAGGGTTGGGTTAGGGTTAGCCCATTGCTCCAAGCTTCACTGGACCTTCGACTATTGAGAGATGATTTCTTGTTGGAGGCGTAGACTCTGCTGAAGTTTGAAACGATTCAATCTGATTTTACCCAACCGCTAATGTTTGACTGTGACATCAGCAATCTATGCCATGAAGCTAGATCTGAAATTACGTGCGCATGAACAACTATCCCCCACTGTGAAGGAAGAAATCCCAAACTGAACGACATCTTGACAGCTCTGACTCTTAGTCTGATTTTAATTGGTCAGCATCTGGTGGTGTGATCAACACGGACTGAGTGACTTTGTTCACTTTCTCTGCTGCCATTGCTGAACTACAACCCAGCATAGATTATAGTTCTCTACATAGTCGTTCACAACTCCATCTTCTGTTTGCTGATTGAGCTCAAAGAGCGAAATCCCAGACTGGAACTGGGTAGGAAGTCAACTAGATATTTGGTGTTTGAACCATCAAATCAGAAGTGACTCTAGAGGAGATCTCAAGATTTTACCTACACTCCACAAATATGTGGCTTCCACTCTATTGAATCCAGTTTGTTTATAAAAATAATTTGACTGATGGACAGAAAACTAAGATCTACCATATAAAGAGTTCATCTCAAAACCATCTCAGAATGAAACAGAGCCACTAACTGGTTTATCCTTTGGATTCAAAAAGTCATTGCCTTAAAAAGCAACTAAACAATCTGAACGAACCAACAGTTTTAAGTTGCCTGACTAAAAATGACCAAAAAAAGTCAACCGTCAAGAAGAATTACTGAGACCTTAAGAAAGCCTGGACAAGGTCTTACAGAGGTAAGCTCAAGACCTCTCACAGTGTGTTTGCATAAGCCGGGTCCAGACGGTACCTGACCATTTGACTGCAGTACAGACGGGTTATTCTGAGAGATCTAAACCTGAGATGAACCCTCCTGATTAATCCCTTGATCTCAGTATCTTTCAGGCTTATTGGCCTCAACCTGAGAATCGGCTGTTCTCCGTCTTTAAAACTTTCACTGCAGACAAATTTCCACAACAGTTCAGCAAACGTCTCCATCATGGATAAAACTCTCCTGTGGAGAAATGCAGGTCTGTCACGGAAAATCCTGAAACATACAATTGACTCAGATTCAATTAATCCGATTCATTTTAAGCACCAATTCTCAAATGCAAGCTTTTTTAGTACGTGACTTCTCCCATTTAGTGTTATTGAAAGAAAATGTCATAAATCATTGCTGAAGGCAACAGTAGAGGAAACAATAGCATGAGTGTTATGTGTAGCATCTGTAGGCACAACAACCCAGTGAAAACCTGACAGTGTTTTGCTGGTAATTTACTGCTGTCCATTGACGGACTGCGTTGTTACACCTCCATCCATCCATTGTCTTATTCAACATTTGGTCATATGAAGTAGCAGGTGCAGGAGGAAAACTCAGACATCTCTTCAGAAACACTCTCCAGGTCATGCTGAGGAACTCCCAGGCCTTCCCAGGCATTCCCAGGCATTCCCAAGATGCGTTTATAATCCCTGCCAATCGTTCTGGGTCTCCCACCATTGGGACATGCCCACAACCTGCTCATCATACGTGTTATCATATTCAGATGTTCAAAGCTCAAATTAGAGGTTCCTCCGTCTTTATTCTACCTCGACACTTGAATTCAGCTGACCTTTGGTGTGTTTATGATCTTATTTTTCGGTCGTCATTCTTAACTGACGACCAAAGACAAAAGGGTAAATCAAGAGAATCACGTTGTGTTTTTATGTTGAATGACTTGGTTTGCAAAAAGGCCTCGTCTCTCATATCCATCTCCTGCTCTCTCTTACCATCACTTGGGAATCAGGATACTGATCCACAAACATCTGTCCAATCACACAACACTTTATATAAAGCTGGTCTTCCAGCTCATTCTGAGGGATTCCTGGGCCAACTTTTGTCACCCAACTGTGTCAATGAGAGCCGATTTTGACACTTTGGATAAAGAGAGCCTTTGAAGGAGCTGAACCACTCCAAGCATCACTAAAAGCCACAGCTTGTCAACAAACATAGACACAAGGAATTGTGAGTGCCTTGAAAATGATCCAGTGATCCCAGGAGTTCATTTCTGGTGGGACTTTCCTGGAAAACCTCCACAGGGAGATCTTCAGGACGCATCGTGACCTGAACTACCTCAACTGAGTCTTCTCAACCTGCAGAAGCAACACCTCCAATCCAAGAACCCAGAGTCTGACGGCGCTCCCCACCCTCTCTCTTTCAGGAGTGGCTCATATCTCCATCATCAGACACAATAGACCACGTCTGTCAAGTTGGACACAAGAGATTTTTGGGGCTTTCAGACATCTTGGAGATGCCAGAACAATTAAGGACAATGGATTGTAACTCTTTAAGCAAGACTTGGGACCACTTCATACGCTGCAATAAGAGAGTATCCCTCACCAGGGATGCCTGGAGTCTTAACGGCTGGAAGCCTCCATGTTTTAGTTCTCTCTGGTTCACCACCCTGGTAGATACTATCTTCTCTGCATGTCAATGTTCAGCAGACCTGCTAGAGACCGATTGGTTGAGGTGTGTTGAACCAGGGAGAGAACCAAAGCTGGAAGGATACCCTGCTCTAGGATTACAGAACCTTGAAAGTCTTTCAGTAGCTCTGATTAAACTTACTCCACCACAGCGCTGTTGGTCATGTCCAGGTAGCGACTGCTGATCCACTGAATCTGGAACCAGTCCCGGTAATCGGTGTTCCCGCAGCACTGGAACTGGATCTGCAGCAGATCCAGAGTCTTCTTCATGTAGCAGCGGCCAGGTGTGTCCGTGTCCTTGTAAAAACGCATGGTGTTCCTCAGGCCCAGGTACAGGGCCTCCTCCAGCTGACTCCGAATACTGTAGCACATGAGCGCCCCCGCCAGGACGCAGGCGGTGAAGAAGAAGGTGCAAACTATGTAGGGCATCATCACCAGCTTCCAGCGCAGGAACCTGTTAGTGTCAGCGCAGTCCAGGCAGATCTTACTGCCGAGGTAGTTGATGCCGCAGGCTGCTAGTCCTGTGGCGATGAGCATGTGTGGCACGTAGGGAATCCCCTGCTCTGACATCACTTCCTGCCATTTCTGTATCTCTATTTTGAGAAACAAGCCCAGTCCAAACAGAATGGCTCCAGTCACAACAGAGATCCAGTTGAGCAGCCAGAGGACTTCAGCTAGCTTCTCCCTTTCGGTCTTGGTGAAGGTAATCTTTCCGACTGCCATGTCGGCCCTCTGCTTCAGAGGGACTTACGTCCAGGAGGAACCGAACATGGTCGGCTCCAAAGAGCCTCAAGGCTGCAGAACCAAGACAACCAGCTGGTGTTTGATCATGAACATCTCCAGGGTCTCAAACATGACAACGGCTTCTTGAACAAAGTACCTAATTATCTTTTGCCAGTGGTGGGCAACGTTGGCTAAAACGTTACTAGTGCTAACCCTTAGTTCCGCTAATGCTAAAGCGCTAACTTCAATGCAAGTGATATCTGCCGTTGAAAGAGTGCAACTCTCAAGCACCAATTTAATATTGACATTATAAATTTGTTCAATAATGCTGTTATATATTGTATTTATGTTTATATATTGTGTTTATATATTTATATATTGTATTTATCTTGTTCTCAACAGTCTGTTTTGTTTCAAATAAAATTATTGGGAACAACGAGGAAATGGAACTAAATAGCCTTAATCACTTCAAAATAAGAGCATGAATTTAAATGGCTACCTTATTATTTACAGTTGATAGAGATGTCAAACTTTATTCAACTGGAAGTTTACTAAACACCCAAGTTACCTAGCATGTTGGAATTTAACTTAAGGGAAGCTAAGTGGGCTAAATGTTTTCAAAATTAGCAAATGCTAAAATGCTAAAGTGCTAAAATTAGCTCTGCAATTAGAAAAATAATGAACCCACCACTGGGTTCTGATCTGTTAATTATCTTCTTAGATTTTCTCCAAATTTCTCATTGCAACAGAATAAGGCTTTCAGCTCAAAACACTTTAAGGCTGAAACCGTTTCGTACATCACAAACAATATCCTAAGATGTCGGTGAACAGAGCTTTGTGAAGGTGAAGGCAGCAGTAAAATACAGATGTTTATGTTTCATCTACATATAATTCAAACAGTAAACCTTTCTAGGGCAGAGAGAAACTTGCTTTCTCTTGGATTTGGACGGAAACACTCGACTCTTCAACACATCCGCTGGTGAATGTGACTTCAACCCAGAGAACGGCTGCGAGATCCACTGATCCCCACACGGCCGGTTCATCTGGTCCACAAGGGTCCAGCTGTCAAAGGTCCAGAGTCGCTGTAGCCTTTATCTGAGTGAAGGTTCCAAGATGGAGGAGGAAGAGGAGCCAGCAGGGTGTCATAAGGAGCTTAATGAAGTATTTTAGGTTCTCCACAACTCCAAAGACAGCAAACACATTGGACCTGCAGACAAAGAACAAGGTCAACGTTTCACTACTGGAACATCTTCATTACAACGCTGACGGGTTTCTGCCCTAACAGCAGCTTAGACACATTTCATTTACAAAATAAGAGACACAAACAGTGAAATATTCTACCTAATGTGAAATGCAGGCGTCTACTGCAACAATGGCCGGCGACATTTCCAGTCTGTCGGCATAAAAACAGGAACTGAGCTGAATGAAGGATACAGAAACGTTTAAATCTGACCTGAACGGGGCTCTTCCCCCAGGAGGAGCCGTTTTTAATCGCTACCCTCCTGCTCTGCTCTGCCTTCACACCAGACGGCCGTTATCCCCTGGAAAAGTTCGATCTGCCGCAGTTTGAGCCTCGAAGCAAACGCTGCGTTTCTGGAAGGCCGGGTTAACTTACCCTGCTGCACTAGTAATCTGCTTACTGCTAATCAGGCTTGTTGTAAGCTGCAAAATCTCCCACCATCAGTTCGATTGTTAGCAGTATTAAGAGAGGAAAATTCTAAAACTTTAAAAACCTTTGACTTGTTATATCCTCTCTATGCCCGGGTTCAGAAAAATGCTGTGCGCAAAGAATGAGATCATGCAGAGAAAACAGCGTCACGATAATTAGGGCTGTATAATAAAATTGATACTGTGATATATATCGATTTTTTCTTTCCTAGAAAAAAAATCAATATTCATCCGCAAGTATCGTGATCCAACTGTCACCTTCTCAGTCACTGCTTGCTTTGCCGGGAGAGAGATTCGATCATGCAGCCACTAGTGTCGCTGTAGAGCATTTCTGCCAAGTTACCTGCCTGGTAGATACTTGATTTACACAGAAGACGTGGCTCCTGTCACACCTTGATAAAAGGTTCCTCTGTGTCCCAGTGTCTCTCAGAGAGTCTCCAGCGCTGGAGACCATCACTGAGCAGAGCAGTGAACTTAAACCAGAGCAGATTCTGTTTCTAAACAAACATCTGAGGAGAATGTAGCTCATTTATCCAGCAGAGGAGACTTTCTGTTTACATTTAATTTATTAGTCAGGGTCCATCTAGAGGCTTTAAGCTGCTCTGCTAAGATGGGAGCATTTGAAGTTAAATTAGTTAAATTGTCAAATGTAAATTTAAATTGTACAAATTAAATTGTACTGTTTTAATTAAAAGAAACATGTTTTCTGTCCACTTCTTTGGTTCATTTTGTCCAGTCTGTGTCCAACCAGAGCAGGTATTGTGTAGTTGGTGCTTTTAATCAGTTTTCAGTTAAATTCATTCAGTCCAACTCTATAACAGTCACAAAATGTCACCAAAATCACTTTGTCCCTCTAAAACCTGTCAGAAAATCGCAAAAGTGTATCGAATCTCATCGTTTGCTGAACATATCGTATCGCGAGCAGAATATCATGTATCGTATCGTATTGTATCGTGAGATTATTGTATCACTACAGCCCTACTTTGAATGGATATGAAACAAGCGCTTTAAGTCACCGGTTGGCAAATTACAGCACTGCATAGTCCACAAAATGGCACCAGAAAAAATTGGGAGAAAACTCCAGAGTCAGCTGGTTGTTCAACAATAATTGAAACATTTTTAAAAATGAGATCTTCTGTCGAGTTTTTCTTTCCTAATCAATGTAAACATAATCATAAAACTTCAGCATTTGTTAATCCTGCACAGAAAAATTAACCAAATATGAATAAATCTACTAAACTACTACTACAAATAATAACTAAGCTAAAACTGAATAATATTCAGTTAATTAAAACAAGAAAACAAACTCTAAAAAATAACTAGAACTTGTTTTGTCGCAACAAAATATAACTAGATCAGGGGAGCTCAAACTTTTTGAGACCAAGATCTACTTTTTCTCTCACCAGCCGCCTGAGATCTACCTTACGACACAAAGACACAAAAATTGCAAATTAAACTCTATTGACTTATTTTAAATGCGAATATACATCAGTTATAGCAGAAACCTCAAACACAGTTGCCGTGGCAACCGCCTGCGCCATGCAAGCCGAGCAAAGATAAAAACACAACAAGTAAAAACACAACATTCAGTCGTTACCATATCAGGTTTCCAGGATATTTATTTCTCGATTATTATTAATAAGCCTCTCATGGACACAGCGGTGGTTGAGTAGCTGATTTAAACTCCTGCTCTGATCTCTGTCCGTCTTTGAGTCACTTTTTTTATTGTTAATGAAACCGAAACGCACTGAATTGCTCAAAACCTTGTTGAAACAATAATTACTGAGATGATTAATTTTAACATGTTTCGTTGATTTTTTTTATAATTATTATTTTTT